>WWPM01024052.1:0-29341 GCA_023279145.1 Glomeris maerens | reverse complement strand
TAATAATATCGATTTTTAGTGGCAATTTCTGGCATATTGATAGTTGCAAATGCACGCAATATTGACTTGGGCCTTTGCAACGATGCCATTTTTAACTGCCAATGTGGAAATCCAGGATATTCATTCCCAGTTGCTGTAAAGCAGTAAGTAACAGTTTGAATGTATCAAAATTATAATTGACAACAAAAACGCTAAAATTAAAGTAAGATTATGTCAAATAAAACCTATCAAGTATTAATTACCAATTGTCAGTTGAAAAATATACGCACAGTATATACAACAAATTAGGGTAATAAGGTTTCAGTCTTATATTTCAAAATATGTATAGTATAAACAAATGTAATTCACAAATTACAACGAGTAATTTAATTTTATGTACAGTGTATGTGTGGGACAAAATTTTCTATTTCACTAAACTGCAAATTGAAATTCTTTCTTCTTTTAACAGGTGTACAGGCTTCTACAGATGGACTACGAGTTGTAAACCATGCAATCGTGAGACAGAAGCCCTGATATGTACAAATTTCCAGAACTGTTTAGATTGCGACCGGTACAAATGCTCTCGCTGCCCCAATGGGAAATACGGTTTATGGTGCACGGGAAGTACGCATATTTCAAAATCCCACAAAATCCTTAACTAACCTCAAATAAATCTATTACTAATATATAGAACTTACTTTGCCATTTCAGACTGCCAATGCGAGAATAATGCTCGGTGTCGAAAAACTGACGGCAGATGCATCTGTTCCCCAGGCTTCGAGGGAGAACGCTGCGAAAGAGCCATCAAAACGCGTCAGTTGGAAAGTGGTTGGGATGACCAGTAGATGACCACCCCGCCGTTCAGCACCAAATAACCATCTAGTCTTGTCAATTTTCAGCCGAGGTCATCAACACGTGTCCAGTACCTGAACCGATTGCCAACGGTAACCTGCAAGTGGGGAACGGCAGTTACGCAAAGCCGCAGTTTGGCACTCGCATCCGATATTCCTGTCATCCTAATTATATTATTATTGGAGCTGTGTCAAGAAAATGCACCCAACAAGGCATTTGGTCCTCACCTCCTCCTCGCTGTATCGATGCTTTAAATATTACTAGTCTACTGGATGCATTCAACGTATAGTTAAAATTATCCGCGCTGCCTGCACTGCCCGGCATGTACATGTGCAATACAAATTATATGCAAGAAAGGATTCTTTACTATATTGTATTGTTGTTAAATGAGTATTAAACCGACATACAGATAGCGATGGAGATTCCAACGTTCTGCAGATACGCGATCGGGAGACTATTTTGGACCAAACTACCCTATTTGGGGCATCTGGAGTCAGTTTGTATATAAATAAAGAAATATTAAAATTCTAGAAAATCTCGAACAAAATCCCTGGATTATTTTCCTTTATAAGAATTATTCAATACAAAAATTCAAAACAGAATTGAAAAATTTGAATTCTACGGTAAAAGGAATTCATTACAATGTTTTCCAATAATAATTCCATGTTGTGTTTTAATTGTGTAACTGAATTTTCAATTACACAAAAAACAACACGAATTCTACAATTCCAAAACAGCATATTAATTATGGTAACTGAAATACAAATTAGCATACAGAATGGAAAATAAAATACCCAAGGAAAATATAAACAAAGAAAACAATGATGGCGAACTTATAATAATAATATATCACTGTTGATTAAAAGGTGCAAACAATGCTTCCTATACTAAAAATTTGCTAAAAATTATTGACCTGTTACTAATGGTCTCCATAGCAACCAGCATGTCACATGTCTGTACGCGATGCCCACGGTAGAAAAGTGGACGCCACGTGAGTGCTGCCTAGAAACGGCACGCAATAAACATCAGTGCTCATTACAATATGTTGTGGTTCAGACAGCCTAATTAGCCAACAAACCGTGAAATGTTCCCTTGAATGGGGAACAACACCACGAGGTCCAAGCGTACGCGTTCAGAGGATGACGGTGACGTGGTAGCGCACCGCAGGAACTCCGGCAATAAGATCGAGAATGCTGCCGAAACCAAACAGCAACATCTACCCGGGTTCATTCCATCAGCAACCAACAGCCGTAAAAGTACACCTTATCATGCCGAAAAGCAAGAAACTCACAAAGAAATAATTAAGGGCATTCCCAGACAGACCATTTTCTGTAGTTCACCTTTCCGGCCGCACATACTTCCTCCCGTTGAAGCAGTGTTTCCTAGAAAAGATGAATACAATGAAGGGAAAAATGAAGAAATATTTCTGAAACCTGATCAGAATTCACCTCCAGTGTCTCCAAACCTGCAAGAGCACATCAGGGAGATCAGGAGCATTGTCAGTATGGATTTGGAGCAAGTTGATGAAGTAAGGGAAACAAGAAGCTATGGAAAGTCTTCTGGGCAGGTGTCCAAATCAGCTGTTGAAAGAAGGTCAATTGAACAAGGTATATTCAACTATTTAAGTTACTACATAGTTTTTACCAAAATGTACAATTATAACATCACAGGCGTGTTTATTAAGTTAAGGTAAGTTACACATCATTCGTGCACTTATCAATTCACTAGTTTTTAGAGCGTAATAATATCGTATTTGGCTAAATAATAGTATAAATAAATTCCACAGATTACAATATTACACCGTTTCACATTTGTAATAATTAATACTGGACCATTACGGTTTAATGTGTGTAATTTGAAGATGTGATGCCCACGATGCCGCAGCGAGCGGCTGTATCCGAGAGGATTTTATCAGTGCACATGCAAGAGGAATTAGAAAGGCCAAGGGCACCTCAAATCCCTCCACCAAATCGTCGCAGAAGCAGCCTCAGATCAGGAATTTACTCTAATCGTATCCATAATAGCCAAAACAGCAGCAGCAATAATAATTTACGTGAAAAGGGTCCAATCGTCAAGAAAGAGGAAGACAATTGGAACTACCACACCGTAAGTGACTATTCAACAATAAAAACATGTATAACCAAGAGTACTATAACTCCAATCTAAATCATTAAATATTTCAGCCCAAGATTGAAGGATTCGATATCCATAAATTTAAAGAAGTCAACAGTCAACAAAAGGTATTTTTCCATACACGTATTTAATTTTCTAAGGTTTTCTAAATATTGTATACTTTAAATCTTAATTTCTCCTTAAGTAAGTTGAAAGAAGATTCACATTTTTCTAATTCAAAACAAAAGTTGGCCTAAACTGTGACAAAATACAAAATACATATATACTAGTTTTGGACTTTAAAACAAATTATGAAAAATTCAATGCATAGTTTTCTACTGAAAATATTAATGCTAAATAAATGAGAAAGACTTAATTAAACTATTATTTCCAGTGATATTACCATCACCATATTAATAATTCAATGAAAGATAACAACAAATTGGTAGTACACGTATGGAACTATGACTCGGTTTCAAAGAACCAAGTTTCAACAACGACTCTTTGCTTCATTAAAATGAATGATACAGAAGCCGTGACACAAACACATATTGTCAATTAATTATGAATGCCTGCCCCATATCAAGCACATGCAAGAATGACATTTTGGAAAATGCCCAAAAAGCACAACATAAAAGAATAATACACATACACTACCCATGCAGTGACAATAAACCATGACCCATTTCGGCATAATGTACGGAAATAATCAATACATAATGTTCATTTTAGGTGCAGACCGTGACAAAAGAACATAATAATGGTAAGTGTGCCACTAAAATTGATTGCATTTCATTCCATTGATTTATGATCTATATTTCAATATTGACTAGTCTTGAAATCAAACACAATAGACTTTGACAACTCGGACATGGATTCGCCAGTGAACAGAAAACCATTAATCAATGGGTTAGTTGTTTGTTTTATCCAAATATTGCATTTGCTAAAATTATTTGTCCACAATTTGCTCACATTCTCATTTCAGATTCTTAAAGAGTAGAAGTAACAGCACCAGTAATGGCACAGTGAATCCACTTGCATACGACATCACAGAAGAAGAATTAATAGCAAGCATTGAAAAGGAATTTGATGTATAATATTTATAATCGTTGTTCATTCAATAAACTATACGCAGTTAAGGTAAGATGTCATATTTATTAAAAGAATTGAAATATTGTAGAATTGTTCCTTTAAAATTCACAAACTTGCCATTTATTTTCATGTAAAAATTACAGTCCTCCCTCGTTAATCCGGCAGATATGGGATCAGAGCACCGCCGGATTATCGAAAATGCCGGATTACTGGAAATTAACTAATAATAACGAATTTTAGCAGCAGAAACTACGTTTTATTGTACACATAGCATACAAGTATAGGGCATGTATGTTACACATTTGTATTGAAGGTTCAAGGTAAACAAGCTAAAACAGTAAAAATTAAGAACAAATTTACTTGTTTTGTAACAATACCCCAGAAAAGATATGCTGCAGATTTTCTAAAGAAAAACACTGATTTCTGCAGAAAATTTACAGAAATCCCTATAATTTTGTAGATTATTTGCAGAAATCAATATTTATCTGTAGAAAATGTAGCAACATATATTTTCAGATGCAACTGCGACTGCAGATTTTCTGCAGAAAATATATTAATAGTTTGCAGATATTTTTCAGAATTTCAGATATTGTACAAATATTTGTAGATTTTCTACAGATTATTTCCAGTCATTGCAGAAATTCTGCAGAAACCACTATTTAAAATTTCAGCATAAATAATAGATACGGAGTGAATGGAATAAATTCTATCAGCATGAATGTACAAAAATTCTCAAAATTGAAATCTTCATATACCTCCCGACAAGTTTACTAAAAAAATTTCAGGAGAAGGCCAAAAAACGCCGAATTACCGGATGCGCTGGATAATCGAAGGGCCGGATTATCGAGGGAGAACTGTACTGGAAAATAATTCATTGCTTGTTGGTAATATGTTCATCACCCAACAGAAATCATGGAGCAGAGTGCACAGACACAATGTTAATTGAAGGGAAATTCACATCAAACAAATGCTAATAATACACTCGCTAACCATCATACAGTGAAAATTAATTATATATCGGAATACTTATCATTTTTTGATGGAAATGTTGAATGCAATGTCCCCATCTGAGCCCAGCCGCTATCAATACTGACACCTGAAACTTGAAAACGGGAAATTAAAAAAAAAACCTTCAGCAAATACTGCTATTCAGACAACAACACATATTTACCTCAAAAATATTGCCCGACCAGCTGTTGCAGACCGATCACGTGTAGTACTTTCTTTTTCTAGTCTGCAGATGGGCAAATAATTATACGACAATGTTGCAGAAACATATAAATTGGCTGAAAAAGAAATCGGCAATGAAAACATAAACTAAACACAACTGGAATTTATTTACATGCTACAATTTCAGGTTATATTTCAGACAAGCCGTTTTGGTTCAGCCGCATCATTTCTCCCGAAACCTACGAAACCAATATTGGAATATTATGAGTGTAAGTATTGAAGCAAATAATAACATTTTCATTATTTCCGTACGATACACAGTGTATACTCTAGAAGCACTGCCGACAACCGTGAGAAAATATTATGCATTTGCTACATTCTCGCACTTGAATATTTGCTAAAATAGAATAGCAATTGCTTAACGGATCAAGGCAGAAACTGCAATGAATGACGAAAGAAAAGAAAAATTAGACAAATTAAAACAGCTCACAAAACATTGAACTTGAGTTACAGGAACCACCTTACAATTCCAACTCGTGCCAATTTTCACAGAAAACCACCTTGTATAATTAGTACTTTACAAGAAATCACATCGGTTATGGACAGCATATAACACTAAATTTTTACTCCTTTTCCTTTTTTACATGTTTGCAAAGCGAGAATTTGCAACCAACAAAGCTACATATAGCGAACAATATCTAGATATAACCTTTGTGATTTCCTACGTGAAGAAATGCATCGACATATCACGCAAGATGGAGTGGCAATTTTTAGACGCCAAACTTATTATTAAACAAGTTGAGAAATTGATTGTAACGACACGGTAATTTTCTAAATTCTTCTCCCCCCATTTTAGTCAAACCACAAGTGGTTACATTACGCCATTTCATCACAGTGAAATCTTTAGGTAAATTTACACCGCGGTCATGTTTGTTTTTCGGACAACTTTCGTAGTGTGCGTAATCCAAAAAAAGAGGCGAATATAATGTATATTGTTAATATTAACATGGTAATAATATCAGTGTTCCTCCACGTTCAATTCTTCGAAAGATGAGCCGTTGCTTTCCTCAGCGCTAGATGAACCGCCGTTCTTGGCTTCTTTCGGTTCCACGAAGCTTTCTTGTTCTTTCATGGTTCCTAAGTGGTCAGTCTCTAATAAAGAGTGGTCACTGGACTGCTGCCCACTACCTCGAAGTATCTCTATACTCTCGTCGCCGATTTCTTCGACTAACGGACTTCCTTCTCGGCTCTCGTGACTGCCGTCTTCATCGCTCTGATCGTCTCTCGACTGCAATGCCAATAACAAAAGCACAAACAGATTCAGATTGTCACTGGCAAAAAAACCACTCAAATTCCCAAATTTGCAATTAGTTACTATGCAATGAATTGAAGTCAATTAACAAATGCACCACATCCCTTAGAGACATTAATATCTCATGCACATCAATGAAGCTGTTTTGTCTTGTTTTCATTTCATGGAATTAGAATCAGGACCACATTTATGCTTTTAATCCCGATTTCCAGTATAAATTTTCAACCTACACACTTAGTAGATCATATAATAATGATAGTACAAGTTGGTAAATCTTCACAATTGATAGTACAGTCCTCCCTCGTTAATCTGGCAGATATGGGACCAGAGCACCACCGGATTATCGAAAACGCCGGATTACCGGAAATTAACTAATAATGACGAATTTTAACAGCAGAAATTACGCTTTATTGTACAAATAGCATATAGGGCATGTACGATGCACTTTTGTATTGAAGGTTGGAGGTACACAATCTAAAATAGTATAATTTAAGAACAAATTTATTTGTTTTGTAACAGTACCCCAGAAAAAATATGCTGCAGATTTTCTACAGAAAAACATTGCTTTCTGCAGAATATCTACAGAAACTCCTATAATTTTGTAGATTATCTGCAGAAATCAATGTTTTTCTGCAGAAAATGCAGCAGCATATTTTCAGATGCAACTGCGACTGCAGAGTTTCTGTTGAAAATATATTAATAGTTTGCAGATATTTTTCAGAATTTCAGATTTTGTACAAATATTTGTAGATTTTCTACAGATTATTTCCAGCCATTGTAAAAATTCTGCAGAAACCACTATTTAAAATTTCAGCATAAATAATAGAAACAGAGTGAATGGAATAAATTCTATCAGCATGAATGTACAGGAATTCTCAAGATTGAAATCTTTATTTACCTCCCGACAAGTTTACTAAAAAAAATTCAGGAGGAAGGCCAAAAAACGGCGCCGGATAATCGAAGTGTCGGATTATCGTGGGAGGACTGTAATATAGCATTTTGTTTGGAGATTCCTTCTAAGTCATACTAAAATATTGAACGAACAATGAAAATTGTATACGATTCTCTGAGTCAATAATGGCGTTATTTGGCATATCTAATACTCGCAAACATAAACTTCATTTGTCTTATAAGGAGAATATGAAAAGAACAAATGACCTCGGGGACGTAAAAATCATCTTGTTGCGATAAAGGTGCAACAAAATGAATGATGTCCTCATCGTACAACTCGATGAATGGATGAGCAGACAACTTCTTTTCCTGAAACAATTACCCAGGCATTGTTAGCAAAAATAACCCGAAAGCACAAAATGCTTAATAGCATTACGAACTCCTTACGCCAATGTATTCGCATAATTTGGGATAAACTCTGGCAACAGCCAAATATATTGACACTGTATTCTTGAATGGAAATGTTGTAGTGACAGCGTGGCTGACTGCAGGGAAGGTGGTCATCTTGTAGCCATTTTGAGTGAGAATTTTCTCGTTCGGGTCATCGGAATCTGGTTGCGGCCCGCCAGGGTGCAACACAACTCCAACCGCGTACCTCAGATCTGAAGGTGCAACCTGGGAAAATGCAGCAAAACACAAATATTAGTTTTCATATTTACCTGAAAACGCCAGACTTTAATAAGGTCATCCATGTCAACAGTGTTTAACTGCACACTGATTACAATGTACATATATCTAGTGTATATAGTATGTATTACAACGTAAACATCACCTGTTCACAGCTTGAATTTAATTGTCAACTGTATTGAGCTTAACAGCAGTTCAAACAGGAAAACAAACAACTACAAAATTATTGCCAACTCACATAACAAAAAATTGAGAAAATAAAGCAAATTTAATGAAGAGAAATTAATTGGACTTGATTATGATATTTTAGATAAGATGAGACAAACATAAATACGTAGTAGGTGTATCTGAATTTTATTGGCTGGGTAGAATAACAAAAGATGAAAGTGTCCTTGGCCAAAGTCTTTTTTCCCTGGTGTGTAAAGGTTGAAAAATTTCACTGTATCATCACATGCAAGTGTTAATAAAAAAAGATAAATAAACAATGGCTGCATTCATTTATTTTTCACGCGACAAAATCATAATCTGTATGTTTTCATTTCCATTACTCGATGAATTTGTATAAATTCAAGGGAAAATAATAAGATGCAACTTTCTTGCGCGCAATACTAATGACGTCACAACTTATTAATTTCTTGGCCTCAATATGCAAATTATTACATTGTCAACATGTGCCATTAACACCTTCTTCATCAAACAATTTTGCACTTTGTGAACTCATCTAACAAGTGCATAATATGTTTACTTGGTTTACCGATGTCAGTTCTCATTTCACAGATGTTGCAATAGACGTTTTCCGAAAAACATTGCGGGCAACAAACATTGCACGACACCACAGAGAAAGCAAGGTGTCGTGACATAACATTGCAGCAGAAACTGTTGCGTGCAATACAGTTGCACAGAAAATAACTTGTCACGAAACTTGCAACTACTACGTAGAAAACCAAATGAAATCTGATTATCCAATGATTAATTAATGAAAAACCCCAGAAAGAAGTTTATGCGCACATTTACGAGCTAGACTTAGAAATTCAAATTTTTAGGAATTGTAATAGGTGCAGAGGAATAAGAACTTGTAAAATTACGGATGCAATATGGGCGTATTAATTTCCTTTTCATGAGAAATGTGAAACTTACTTGTTGTGGATCGTCGTAATAAAGTCCTAAGCATTGCAGTTGAGGTGTTAGCATGTGTACTTCAGTGAACAATTCGCCAGCGTTTCGGTAAGGGCCTCTTGCAAATTTATAAGCGACGGAAATTTCGCCAAAAGGCGGTTTTCCAGCTCCAACATCGATGGCTGCAAAAAGACCAGAATAGACGAGAAGAGCGAAAATCGTCAAAAATAAACTGATCAACGCCACAAGGATCCAAAACATAAGCGTAAAGTCCATATCCATCTTTGTAGTTACGATTTTTAATTACTATTTCGCGATATTTTTCAACGTGACGCACTAAATCTGAATCCAACTGCGGCCATATTGGCTCCCAGTCCCAGAGGACATTGCGCGACATTTGACGTCATCGCTCCGTAATGACGTCATCACCAGGCCATGCCATTGGGACTAGCTGTTCCATCAGCCAATCAGGGACGAACGCAGCCTGATGACGCCACAATGCGTTTTGGGTCGGTGACGAAGTGCAGCCCGATGACGTCAAAAGCGCATTTGTCTGGTGGAACACTCCTACGGCGCTACCTTACGCATTATGCATATAATCTTGCGTTATCACTACGCCTACTACACAGGGATAGTTCAAAAATCATGTCGTACATCTGCCGACTCACTTCCGCAAAAAGAAACATACCACATCCCTATTTTTTTGTATTTCGCACTTAAAATTGTATCTTCACCCATGTTCATGAATGTTAAAACTTCCAAATAATTTGACAAGAATTCAATTTATTGCAAACAATTATCCTAGACAAGTACATTATGCGTTTTTCCTAAGGTCATATCCAAATATTTGCTTGAAAAATGCTTTCAGCGTACATACAACGGGGGTAGAGGATATACTGTGTAGCTATAAGTTTGTAATGCATTTCTTGGCCAAATACGCACAAATAAAAAAAAAAACAGGAATCCTTGGAAAATGGCCTCATTTAATTTACTATTCTGAATACACTATAGCTGGCCACAATTCACCAGTAAACGATACCAGAAAGGAAAACACGTAGCCCATCGTATGCAAAAAAAAAACTTCGTGAATTTTCAAACATAATTTACGCGATAACAAAACGACACAGATATCAAGAGTGATTTCAATTATTTGCGTTTACGCACTTTACGGCACCTTGCGTTACGCTGGCGTTTTTGTTTTGTTGCCATTACCAGCTTTACTTGTCCTGTTTTGGCAATGTGTAACGAACATATGGAACCTCGACGTCATTTCCATCAATATCATTGCAACACAATTCGAATACCAAAGCCTTTACGTGCGGCTCTAACCTCTTCTTGGACACTTTCTTCACCACTTCCGACATTCTATTGAAAAACAAAAATGCAAAATAAACCAAACCCGAGAGTTGTTCGTCAAATTAAGGGCGTGTAAACGAACAAATACAAACTTTATGTCCATTCTTTCATTTCGCTTTGCTATCGGCATGAAAAACGAATATAACATGCAAACGCCTTGCGAGAGCATTGTAATTTCCAGATTGTGTTTCTCCTAATAAAAAAAGTAACAAGGAAAACACAAATTAATTGACTGCACATGAAAAGCACAGTAGTAATTTCAAAGTAATATACCTTAAAGTACTCTAAGAATTCCCGCAAAGTCAATTCACCTTCCAATTCAAATCTATCCCAAAGTGAGAATTCATTGTCGTAAAACTGAAAATCAGACACATTAGTGTTAAATAAATAAATAATATCCAATCTGTTCAAAGGCAACTTAAATTCGCAAATGAACAGATTTCATACAAGGACACGCAAACATTACTTTTTGCTTCGGCGCCTTCATTGGTTCGGAAAAGCCGAAGTAAGGCAAAGCCAAGTTCAAAAACGAGTTCTTGTAAGATTCCAGATTCTTGTGCCCTTGAGCCAACTAATAAAAGACAATTAGAGATCCCAACAACTACACCAAAAGAATTCAAATGTCAACTTGCCTTGTAAAGCTCCAGGCAGACTAGACCCGCAACTATAGACGTGGTGGTTGCAATTGCAGGAATAATTTTCCCAGCAATCAACTTGCTCTGATGAAATATATGAAATTATTTTTCTCACATGGAATATTGGAATAAAGCATTGGGAAAAAATCAGATATTATTAAATACCTTGTGATGATCTGCCGGAGCAATATCGTAGTTTTCAGCTCGCAGATTAGACGCGGCCACAATGAAGTCCATGTGGAAGTTAGTGTCATCATCTTTTTCAAACTCGATCGGCGTCAGTTTTAAGTCCGAGAAGGAATTTGCTGGTGGAATTTCACCTTGTATGACTTCGAGTCTGTCAATATCTATTTAATAAAAAGTAAAACGGAAATTACATTATTACAACTTTAAATAAATAACGCAAGCCATACAGGGTGTTTCTAAACTACAGGGACAAACTGACAGGGCATATTCCCTGCATAAAAAGAAGACATGAAGTTCCTTAGTTTTTTTTTTAAGTAGCACTTACATAAAACGTGATATCCATAATTCAGAAATTGAACAAATGTTAATTTTGAACTTGCTTACCAACTGTAGCATAGTTTGAAGCCTGAGCTTCAGCATCGGTAACTGCTATTCTGACACCCGACTTCGGTGTGAATTCAGGAACAGCAATTTTTGTCACCATCTCGGCAACGGTTTCGCGATCTGCCCTCTTTTCCAACCCGTACATTGCCGCTTTCAAGTTAGCGGCGGCAACAATATAGTCTAAATGCAGGTTCTGCAATTCAACCAAACATTACGCAAAGCAAGTCTCACAGCGCAAATCAAATCTTATTTCAACACGTCCAACGTACATTATTCACATCGAATTCTAAAGCATGAGGGCATCGCTTTGGACCTGACCAAAATGGTTGTCCCGTGCTGTTCAACTGAAGCGAATTATAATATGTTAGTAATCACATGTGGAAAATTATTCAAACAATGTGATCAAATCACCTGATCAGCTGGGAAGTTAAATAGCAATTGCCGAATCTGATTGCTGTATTGATCCTGCCACTGGTTCCTTGCCCAAGCGACACAATCTCGGAAATCACCCGGACGCTCGTCGATCAAAGCTCTTTTCACGCTTTCAAGATTCTCGAGCTACATAGAAATAAAACAGTCATACAAATTCAAAGGAGATACAAATAAAATGTTATAAAAAATCAGTAAAACTACAATTAATACAAGACACTGAGCTAAGCATACTGCTTACGGGTTGCGATCCGGGAAGTTTCAATGTCCTTTCGATGTATTTCGGGTCGGAAAGAAAGAGAGCTGCATTTTCACCTGGCTGTTTGAATAGTCCTTCGAAGGCATCTCTGGCCCACTATAAACAATACAGTGTAACATTATATGATATACAATATATTCAGCCATCAAATGGAACCTCAGCTCTGCAAATTTTTACCTGAAGTGTATGCTCAATTGCGTTTGGGAAATTCTTCAAAGTACAAATTGGAATTGATCGCTCGGGAGGATCTTGCGACGATGAATACGACTCGGTTATAAACGGTATCACCACCTAGGATGTTAAACACGCAAATAACAAATCAAATTACAACCCCAGAGCCATAAATAAAAACAACACAAACCTGAACGTTTCCTTGTGTTCCTAAAGTACCAGACTCCAACAGTGGCTTCCTATAATATACGCATCTCCTATCGACGTAAATCCCTACGGCGTAAAAATCGTACTCAAAAGTCCATTCAGAACTGAAAATTTGCTTGCAACTAACAAAAGACTCACTAGCATCTACATTATCCAGAGCATTGACAACACCACTTAAACTTTCAAAGAAGTCGTCATCGTATACGCTTTCCGTTTCCGAGCCCACTCGACTCTGATGAGATGTGACATTTATATCGGGGTTCATTTGCTTTACGGCAGCGGCCGCAGTGTCGGACTTCATTTTCTAAGCACACGTCCCAGTCAGGTTAATGCATAATCAGTAAAAACTGCGACAAAAGTCACTACTTGATTAGAAAACAAACCTGGACATCCCAAGGTCTGAAAAGAAACTGCCTATTGAGATTGGATTTCTCTATCGTGTCCATATCCGTGACAGTGATCATTCCGCCCTTACCACAGCCGAGTCCTATCATCGCAAGATTCTTCAACATCTCGCAACCGATGGCCCCAGCCCCAACCTAAGACACATTTCAACCATAATCGCACACAAAGTTAAAAAAAATACTGCTCTTTAAACACAATATATTAAGCATACGAGAAAATATTTCATCGCTCCTAGCCGAGTTTGGAAATCCTCTCCAAAGACGGCAATCTGAGAATCGTATCTTGAATTCCTCTGTATAAAAATGAGAAACAAAAACATTTAGTACATTTATCTCCATGAACAATTACATTAAAAAAATGCTATTCAATTTCACCGGTTTGCAAGTGTCTTTTGTCAGAACAGTTTTCGGATTTTCTTCCGGTAAGCATTCCAGCGCATCGAAATAAAGCCATTGGAATATGGGATGAAACTTTCCAGTGCATGCCTAGAATAAAATTAAACTCATTACAATATTACATTCAAAATTATATACTTATAGCCAATAATAAAACTAACCTTCATCACTTCCTGCGCGGCAATTCCTCCAAAGATCGCTTGCATCGGCAACAAGTCTCCATGACAGACATTAGCAAACAACTCGAAAAACTCCTCGTCAAATTCCTCGAGTTTATTATCGCTTTCGGCATTTATCCTCTTGGCGATTTCGACAAACTCCAAAGCATGTTCCTGCGAATAAGAACATGCCAACACATCAAAAGATTCGTATTTTATAGCATTTTGTACCTACATTACCCCAAAATCTATTTATGATGACATTACCAACTTGATTTCGAAGAAAATCATAGATTACACAGAGAGTACAATTATACATATCAAAAGTATAAAATAAATTGATGTAATACCATCAAAATTAGGACATGTTGATGCCAGAGCAATTTGATTACCGCCATAACAAGGAACTCACTTTTTATATATTTACGTCTATTGAGTTCTCATTACCCCCCAAGTATTTCATGTTTACCTGCAATTTCAATATTACGTACTTTATCAAATGGAGCCGGGTGAGATGCCTTCTCTTTGACGTACTGATGCAGTGCTTGAAAAGCTATGTGTAATTGCTGTGGCCTTCCCCATTTTGCCATATCCATGATAAACAATTCTGGTGAGCTCAAAGATGCTTTTAAAGATTGCTGAAGAAAAATAAATGACAAACAACTTTCTGCAACACGGATTCATAAAAATAGCAAAATCTAGTCTCTATAATAATACACCCTTACAAAGTTAATCTGCTTTGGCATCTTGACCTGCACTGCAATTCCACCACGGATATACTCGGAAAAATTGGATGTGTCGCCAATGCTGAACGTGTACGGCCCCAGAACTTTTATTTTCTTCGGCTCGCAGCAGTTCAGCTCTACCATTCCTTGAACCTCCGAAAATACCACATAGTCTCCGTCTTCCAAACCATGTCGGCTTTCATCCAGACACGTTACCACACTTTCCTTGTCCTATCCGGCAAGTCATTTCAATTACAATTTGAGTTAACACTTCCCTTGTCCGCACTTGACGAGATTAGATGCTCACTTTAGTGACGGACGCGATCATTGCGCTTATTGGCTGCTCACCGTTAACATCAGTGATGACAAAATTTTCTCCAAAATCGCAAAAGATTTGCCTAATTAACAAATAAAACCAATAAACAACCGGTAATTCTAAATTTCCAAACAGCACATTTTTTACCCAAACAACCCTTTGGTGCTTGCAACAATTAGACAGATGCCGTTTGAGCGAGTTATTCCCGATATCCTCATCTGTTCGTCCAGACTGCAATTGGTTAACACAACCACCTGCGATAACCCCACAGCCACAAAATGAACTCCCACATCGAATTCATTTCCTTCAATAAACTTCGAATTAATTACCTTAAATTTCTTGATGAATTCTTCAGTTAAACTTCCCACATATGAAATGACGGGCACGTAACTGTTGAGTTCTGACAAACGGCTACAGCAAGCCTCGGCTCGGTTTTTGCCGATGTCATCCTCCCGTAAGTAGAACTGAAAAGTGCGTGGATTCATTAGCAAAAAACTAGATACAGTACAACTTGTCCATTAAGGACTCAACTAATAGGACCAGTTGCGATTTAGGGCCACATAGCAGCTGTGTTAAGAGTATTTACAGTTTTTGCAATTTGGACTGCAACCGTCAACGGCCCCCTCAACACTAGTTTTACCGTAAGTGTTAAATTAATACGCAGAGTTGTTACCTGGGACGAAAGATCCCCCATTTCACACGTTCCATCATCGTGAATGGTGACGGATTTGACACCAGCCAATATCACATTCTTGGCAACTTCCACACCGAGACCTTTCATTCCTGAGATGAAGACATCTGACTTTGCCATTCTACGCATGGCATCATGTCCCAAAACATAACTGGGGGGAAAAAATAGATCACTTTACACCAATCCTGCATTTTAAACAATGTTACGATAGAGATTAAATCCCCTTACAGTTGCCTGGAATACAGGGCTTCATCGATCTCCATTGGATCTTGATTGTTGGACGTACCATTGCGGCTATTTTCCATCTGAAATGAAACATACAAGACCCAAAGATTACATTTTTCAAAATTACTATCTACCAAGACCAATCCCCAAAATTGTCAAATGGGAAACAGAACCCACAAAGCTATTCAAATAGTACCCAACTGCACGGAAAATTGATTTCACTTTGAAATCTCCAAATAGTCAAGAAAAAGCTAACTACGTATAAAACTTTCATTGGGGACACTAACGCCTTTGTGTTTCACCACCAGCTGCCGTTTGCGATTCCTCGCCGTGGCATCTGTCTTCGAGGACCAACGATACGACACGAGGAACATCGTGCTGGCACTGGCCGCGTCTTTCACTTTTGTTTGCCTCCCTCTCTTTCGCCAATAACCATCCCAGTATGACATTTGTAACCTTGCAGTCTACGTATAATAGCACATAATGGCATGTGGAGGTGCGTTTGATGGACACGGGAGTTGACAGATCGATGGTTCGACATATAAAACATGCATGCCACCTTGGGGACAAGAACCGTGCCGCAACACGTAACACGCAGCAGCATTCTTGCAAAAGTGCTTCTGTTTTTTGGCTATTCATAAAATACGACTTTAACTGCAAGTTCCGATAGCAAAAAGTTCCGGCAGCTCAACTACATATAGCTGATAGCTCACAAGGTAATCAATTCATAATGATGAGAACATAATTAGTGCGCACAACGAATGATAATTAAATTATGTTTTCTCAAAAACGACCCTTCTACTTTCAATTCTGGGAGTGAAAAGCTACTAAAGAAAGATATTAAAGCTCATTAGGTAGTGTAACATTTAATAAACATTACTAGAGATTGTTTCGTATAGTTTGACGTGATGTCACAGGATGACCAAATTAATTATTAAACCATTAATCCTATACAAATCGGCAATATTTCAATGCTAAGTGCAACAGACACATTGAAATAAAAGAACAAGCATTCTATTTACATCCCAGCACTCAGTAAAACAACCAAGTTTGGCTTTTCCATACGAAATTCAAATTCAAAAATCATTATTTCACTTTACAAAGGGATAAACCAAAACCAATATGAAACAACGATGAAAATAACAAACAAATGCATATTAAAACATTTTTTTGTCTTTAACTATTATTAATCATTCACATCTTCACTTTTTTCATACATTTCTACCAGATAGGGAATCACAAAAACTACGTATACAAATCTCTGCATTTCAAATGTCCATTTCTCGATACATTCCACTTCACGCCTTCTGTCCACCAAAATGGCAAAGCATAATAACTTTCCTATTAACATATTCACAGGACTCACCGAAGGCAGATCTGGCACAGCCAGATCACCACTACCTTCGCTCGTGTTAGCTCCATCGTATTCGGCTAAACTCTTACGGCCAACCAACTCTCCAAGCTCCTTTTCTGCTACCGTACTTTGCAAACTTTCCTCGCCTACTACGGGAACTTCTACATCGTTTCCGGAAAGGTCGTTCGCATCGTTCGCATCTTCCACGGGAGGTGAATAATCTTCGTTCGGGATAGTCTTCACGGCAACTTTAGCATCTGAGCTGCACGCGCCACCCATGTTCATCAAGCAACGCAGATCAGTCGCAACTGAGTCAGCCGGTTGGCAAGTAAAGTGCGTGCCGAGTTGGCAAAACAAGCCTGGTAAAATTAATGTGCTGTCTGAATCGATGTCCCCCAGTATACGCATTCAAAGCCACCTCACATACTCGTTGATACGCCATCGATTTTGGCTTTCCGATAACTCCACCTGCCATCTTCCAGTCCAACTCAAATATACAGTGCGTGTCCATCAAGTCCGAAGCCATACGAACCCAAACCAACATCATTTAGATCTGCTCGTAGTTTTGAAGAATACTCTGAACAGTCAGCACATCTGAACCACGTAGTAGGCCCACCTTCATTCACTCCTGCAAGGCTCATAATTCTGTTGAATAATGAGCAATGTTATAAACAGCAAATGCAGGACTTTTTTTCTGACCAACTACTCCAATATTTCCTGAATTGTTGGACAATTAAGTTTCCACATTGTACAAATTGTAGAAAGACCAATGTATTCTTCCGTAAAAGAGGTGTTTTGAAAGATTACCACCATAGCCTAAGTGAGTACTGTAATCTAACTTCAACGGAGAGGTTCCACTGTACTCGGTTCTACATTCAGTCAAAACATTCCCACCTTTTGTGCTGTCAGGATTTCAGGCACTTGTTATATGTTATTGTGTTTGTTGCATGCATTGTATTGTACGTAATATGGTTTTGTGCGCAATCGGGGTACGCGAGAATGAAACTTCATTAATCTCATTCCACAATGCCACGAATGCCAGGCTTTAATGTACGCCTTATCATACCACTTCTAGTATCGTGTAGGTTTGATAAAAGAAGCGCGAAACAAAGGCGAATTGAATTGGCAACAGAAATCTGAATACAGTATAGCTTTTGTACGTACCAATTTGACTACAGGTGAATGAACTGTGCTTTTGTCAGTTACTATCATGTAAAATAATGGCCAAGGTGGACATGAAGCGTAATCACCATGTAACATTATTTCAATCATTTAGATGTGTCAAACAACTACTAATCTAATTCTACATTGTACAAACAGAAAAGTATATCGGGGACTGGCAAACATCGGAGATATTGGCCAAAGTTCTGGAAACTACCAGGAAATAATTGACCATCTTACATTTACCTATTTTAGTTTCAATGGCAGATCCTTCACTAGAAATTACAATCTACCACCAGTTTTCTTATCCAAGTAATAAACAAGATTCACTGCAACAGTCAATACCCAAACAACTGTCATCAAGTAGCCATTATTCCCCAAAAAACAAACCATTCCAACGATGCTATATTTCCATTTTAATATCAATTCATTATCCCAACTAGCAACACTTGCCATACATATTACTATTGAAGGTGGCAAGGAAAAGCGAATGAAATTAATTACTGTAAACAGCACATGTAACCTATGAACAAACACACACACAATATTCAATTGTATTGCAATTTTACAAACCTTTGTAATCTCCACTTTTTAAGTCCTTTCATATGAAACACTGGACTAAATATAGTGTGATGCGCTTATTTTTACTCAGCTCAAAAAGCCACGTCACGTAGATAATTATGTGGGCATGACTAAAAGGTACGATTGGGTATACGTACGACTCTGATATTGTTTTTCTATCAGGTGATTCACTCGATAAACACGGACGGAGCAAGTGTTTCCTTTTCGGATATGTACGTATAATAACCAAGAAGCGAAATGCGCAAACGTCCTTGGAAATTCCAAGGCGATAAAATGCCGGCTTTGTTCGGAAAAATGCGATCGAAAATATATAAGGCCAGCTTCACGTAGATTTATTGTCCAGCTGGGTGCGATTCAACCGAAGAGAGAGAGGTTAATTGGTAGGTTAACATACCGTGCTGGATTTGTTGCAATTATTCGAGTCTACGGTTTTCCTTTTCTTGGCCGGCGGCGAAGAGTGCGTTGTGGGCCCGGTCAGGTCTGTGTCTGCAGTCGCACTAGACATCTAACCTAAAGAAATCACGACAAAGACGATCGAGTCACATTCAAACTCTTCATTTGACACCGCCATTAATCTGTCATCAACCGACTCTGATTTGCGCTTGTGCCGAACCCAGTAATAACCTCAAAACGTGGACAATGGGCAGGCAGCGTGCGCAAATTTGCCGGATTTATTTTATTACAACGGTCGCTACGTTCGAACCGCTACCTCACAGCTACCGCTACTGGTGTTGTCAATTTACGCTGCATCACCACCAACAACAAAATTATTCTCAATTATATTTCATAAATTCAGTCCTTTTATAATCAAGGGCTTGCTTTTTTATTGTTGGTGAATGCAGCAAAAAAACCTGGAACTGCCCTTGCAATGTAATTTATATAAATACATTGCAGTTTAACTTTGGAAAAATCCGCATTGGTTATTGAATGTTTCACTCTGGAATGGGCTCATGCAGTTTAAACTACTATGTATTCTAACATTTAGAGTGAAATTTTGCCAAAATGACTGCAACTGCCTTTCATTTAATGAAAGATTGAATTGAAACACTTTGCTTAGCTATGATGACCAAATTATGTATATTTATTTCAAGTTGTGCATTTATGTATTTATAAAAAAGCATATACATTTGTTTGGAAAAGGGAATCAATTTTTGCGAAGATGTGTTAGTCCACAAATATGATGCAATCGCTGTTCAGATAATTAATTCTTTATTGTTGTGGTTATATTCAACTGACGTCACTTAATTCCAATAAAAAGTTTGAATAGAAATCATCCAAACATTTCTTGTTTGATCATACTCCATACAAGGGCTATAATAAGTTATCTATTGGTAGCGTGTCAGGCCTGACCCGCCGTCTATATTATACATCCTTGTGTATGACGTCACACAGGCCTGCGAACCAATCCACAAACGACCTAGCGCAGTATACATCACCGTGATGACGTCACAAGCAAGAATCTCTTTGAAGCGCATCTCGTTCATTGTTATTAGCCACGAAATTCAGCAATTCCTTTCGAAGCAACTACTAAACACTAAGCCGATTTTCGAAACGTACTACTTCATACACCGAAATGTTATGCGTGATGCTTACGTAACACTCATTGTCAAAAACTCTAAATTGCATGATGGATGATGAAGCCAATAATACACAGAAAACATGGCCGCAATAGTGAACAAAATGTATGAATTCAATGAACAATCGCGCAATTTTGCGTTTATCCCATTTAAAATGTGATCACAAGACATGTAAATATCATGACCAGTAAAGTACGTATCTCTTTTATGGTTTCTATTATCGAAATGGACAAAAGAAAGAGCAAATGTACTTACAGTAACACGCCGCGAAAGTGAATCAACATCAGGCTTTTTCCGCGCAATGGGCGGAGTGACGCCATCTGTCGGCACTCTGTAGAAACAGACTGGCGGCCAACGGCGAGGTCAACGGGCGTTGCATTTTGCTAATTGTTTGCAAGGTTTTTGACCAATGGCTCCCAAATATGACCGCATACTTATAGTACTAAAAGGACGTTATCAATAAAAACTGTTGATAAAATCAAATAATAAAAATTTATGTACTTTCTTTCCTATTCGTTCATAAATTTTTCCTTAGAAAATACAATACAAATACTGGGTCATTGTACCTGTACATAATGTCATTTCATATTTTTAAATGTATAATTAACCGAATAAATCATGCAAGCTGAAATTGTTAAATAAAAACAAATTTAAAAAAAAACATTTTCAGTGAAAAATCTTATACTTAGTTATTTATTTAATTATTTACAAATATACACTAGTATTTAAGGAACAAAACGATCACTTGTCAGTACGTCTTTTAACATTCCGAATCAACTCATCAAATTGGGGTTTATGTCGTTTCCCTGGAAATAGTACGTACAGTAATTCTGATATAAGCACATCCAAAATACTATAGCAGATACAATGTAAATAGCCTACATACTATACTTTGAAAGTTTTGCATCAACAATATCTGATGGTGTATTTCTGTTTAATGTTGCCTGAAAAAGTCGCACATTAATTTTGATAGTCGTTTATTGTGTCATAATGATATTTTATTCAAATACGTACCAGCTCATTTTTTTCCTTTATTTTTTCAACTTGCTCTTCTTGCTCCAAAATCTTCAAAATTTCAGAATCTTATGAAATAAATCAAATTGTACCACATATGCATTTTATTTTGTCTTATATACAAAATTCTAGTTAATGAACAGCTTACCGGTCTTGGCAGAATCCGAATCGCAATTTGAATTGTAAAGCGCGATAAACCTTCGATGACGTGATATCAAAATCTGGAATTATGTAAACTTGTAACTTTTTACTGCACGTGGCACGGAATTATTATAAAATATCCTAAATACCAACTTTCTTATCTCCTTTTGTAGACAACCCATGCTCCTTCAATTTCTTTTGTAATTGCCGCGTAGTCATCAGATCATACACTATCTTCGGCAAGTATTTGTTACGCAGAGTTCTGTTAATATAGGCACAAAAATGCTAATATTATTCAGAATTAAGTAACAAAAACGAAATAAAATCTGAGAATTATATATGTATATATTTGCCCATTTGTTGAAGAGTTACTCGTTCCACTGTCACAGGAAATTGGACTGGATAAACACCCTTATTTTCCAGAACAAAAAATTAGACATATAACTCGCCGATGTAAAATGCTGATGACAATAATTACGTACCTTTAACATCGGGGTTTTCATCGGTAATATCGATAATTTCCGTCTTCAAAAGTTGCGCAGCTGTGTCGCAAGGTTGCTTTTCACACTTGATCTTTATTGGGAATAAGAATTAAATGAAATGAAATATAAACATCTGGATCTGCATATATTATTTCAATATGCAACACGTACGTTATTTGACATTTCGTCAATAATTACCTCTTTTGCAGTTTCAGATGAAACTTGTGATTCAGTTGAAGAAAATAATTTGTTGAGCGTTTCGAGATGTTTGTTTCTAAATAAATACCAAATATATGTCTAACTATAGGTTTTCGCGGCGATAAAATTATATTTTGCAGAGAAATCAATATTATAAATAACAACCTTAACTGTAGAAAAACTTTTACGATTTCATCCACTAGTATATTCTTTCGCAAACTTGGTTCTGCAGTCACCTAGATAGTAACAAATTAGGTATAGTCAAGAATTTAAAGAATTGGGAATAATCATGCCAAGGTTTTACTAGTGACCTTGAAGCATAATGGACATTTTGCATCCACTGTCATGGAATCCCTCACACAACGTGAACAAACTATATTTCCAATAAAATATATCCAACATTTCATCTACCGATATTTAATTTCTAGAAAAAATATAGCAAATTCTTACAATTATGCGAGCAACATGTTGTCATGCATGTCTCAAAATATGAACGGCATATCCGGCAGCGAAGTAAATTGTCTAAACCCTGAAAATTTCAAGAAAACATCGAAATGCGCACTTTCGTGCATGCAAAATTGGTATGCGCAACTTCCTGCGTGAAAACTTAATGATATATTGCACGTGTGAAAATCTGGTGCAACAAAGTTGCACGACAAAATCCTCACCGACGCAAGCCCATACGTCACAATAATTAAATCACTCCGAATAAAAGCAACCAAATACAGACCCTCATTTCGTTCAGGTTCACGGACCAGTCAAAAGACGAGGTAATTGTCGAGTTTTCTGTAACGTTATTCATGACAAGAAAAAGGCGCGAAAAACTTAGCATGCAATCACGTGAATTTGTTTCAACAAGATTGGATAGTTTTGCTTACGTCCGCCAGACGGCGTTCTCAAGAAATTGAAAATTCTAAATTGCAGCACAATAATAATTAAGAAATGATGCAATCCCACTGTATATTTTTATTTAATGCCATTAAAAACTTAGACGCCTGAAAAGTATATTATTTCATGGAAAATGAATTAATTCTTTATAATTTCTAAGTACGTACGCATAATTGCAGTACGAAATTGTGAAATATTTAATTTCAGATCAAACTTAAATCAAACTTTGAAGCTATATTAAATTAAAACCGCACATGAAACTCGGTTTTAATTTTTTTTTAGTTTTGCACTGACGAGTTGCACCTTGGTTGCACAAACGTGCCAGGAAATAAAACCCACGTACAATAAATGGCAACTTGCATTGAACGGGAAAGATCCAAAAATTAATAATCTTCTCCGCGGCTCACAACTTCTTTGCATGTAGGACGGAGAAGTATTGTATGCTCAAACTGAGCAGTGTAACAGCCTTTGATGTCACACAGAGGAGGATATGGAGTGACAATATTCTTATCGCACAAATCCTTTAGGGCCATCAGGTACTTGGTTTGGCCTAACCGATCGAGCCACCGCTTACAGAAAGCTAAAGTGCTGAAATTCTGATCAATCACACTTAGCAACTGTTTGGATCTTGGCAACCTAAAATGCAAGCAACAGTACAAATACATCATTAAACATTTCCTTGAAATAACACTCATTACCCTATGCAGAAACAACAAAATACACATCACTTTGCAAACTGGTAAAGACAAAATTCTAGCTTGTAATTTTAAAGGACAGGTTTCACTCAACCCAAAAATGCAGACAAATTGGCGACAGTTCGCAGTAACATTCTTTCCATGCAAACCAAAATTAAACAGAAATATACATGCATATAAAATTGAAAGTAAACTAGGTACCTTAATGATCAATAAAAACTGCAAAATAGCCAAGTTTCGATTTATACAATTGAATAAACTGCATATTCCACAGAATTCCCAACAACAAATATAAAACAAACAAAATTCAACATTACAAATGTAAAAAAAAATATTAAATCTTTACCAATTGGTCTTAATTATTTTAAAAAATTTCCCGAATTTTACCACAATGCTCACCTTAATGGTACATGTCCAACATCGTAATTTTTCATGTAGTGAGAGACTTCCATATCATCGTGAACGAGACCTTTGCCAGTGCTTCCGAAAGTTTCGATTGCATAGAACTCATTTTCCTATCGAAAAACCGTACAAAATTACAATTCCCACTATCCAATGGAAACTAAGTATATTTGAACTTATGCGATCACCTCCATTGCTACGGCTTCTCCACCTTTCACAATTGGCACTGTTTTTCCAGCATGAATCCTGTACGGCCCAATGGAGTGGCCGTTCAGGTTTCGGATTGCTTTAACTAAATACGGTAAAGTTGTCACAAAATAGGTCTAAGTACAACTACAATTTTGCAACACACTATATTAATGGGAAGCTTTTCACCTGGAAAAGTTTTACCGTCTATCATCACTTCGTACGACTCCATCACTTCCTGAATAGCTTGTCCAATATCACAAAGTCTTGCATCAATACCCGCTTCCTGGGGGAGAAAAATCAAAACCAATTTGATTAAACACAAGCAACATAAAAAAACAAAACATATTGTCAAGTAAGAATGATAACACAAAAAAGACCTTAATGCCTGTATTGGTAGCTTCTCGCACAGCTTCAAGTAACTTGTCGTACTTGTTATCGAAAGTCAAAGTAAAAGCGCAGTCAATTATCCTTCCTTAAACATTTTAAAAATGGATAACAAAAACAATAAACTTGTGAATGCGTATGTAAATCTTGGTTTTGTACACTTTCAAGATGCACAGTACCATTGATGTGAGTTCCAAAGTCAATTTTACAAACATCGTCTGCCTTTAAAATTGTTTTGTCGCCTGCGTTTGGAGTATAATGTGCGGCACAGTGATTCAAAGAGCACCCCGTTGGAAAGGCCAAGCCGGCTTTTAACCCGTTCTCATCGACCAATGTGCGTGCTGTTTTCTCCAATTCCTCGCTTTACAAAACACAAAATAGCCCAAACTTACAAATCTTCATGTATCAAACGTGTATATAGTCAAGGTCTAAACAAACTAAATTCTCAAATACCATATCTCTATCATGGTCATGCCAGGCTTGATGTATCGCTGCATATATGCCCGTGTCTGAAACATACAAAGCCAGTAAAATCACAACAAAATTAAATACAATTGCAAAGCTTCTGACATAAAATGAAGTCAGCAGAATATAATAGAGTTTCGACATAAATACAATTTTGGAAACATGTATATACCTGTCTGTGTGCTTCTGCGGCTTGACGGACATCGTTATAAATATCCATCTGCAAGACATCCAGAGCTCGTTTTTCTTCATTGGTCATTCTGTTCATGGCTGTCCGGCTAAAAAACACAAATAAGCTGATAATTAAGAACAAATAACTAATTTCATTCCTTTCTCTCTAAAATATTAGTTAATATTTTCAAAAATATTTTGCCCATATCTTTCATGTTCTTTACAAATTCCAACAAAACTTTTATGATATATATGTACCATTAATTTCAGCAGTAGCGACGCTTAAATAGATCACAAGATGGCTTTTAAAATAAAACTTGGAAATAAAACACATTCTTTGAGTTGATGGGCAACAATAACGTATTTATCCAACCCGTCATTTTTCAAAACGTATTCCACCAATTGGCCAACTGGATAATTTCCATCTGGGTAGAGTTGTTTGATGGGGATAGTGGGAGGATCCGTTTGCTGGATGCCATTATCTATAGACATCAAATCATCGAGTGGAACATTTCAACAGTTGATGAAACCCAAAACAATTATATTAGTTTATACCTTTTGCATTTTTCTTTTTACTCTTCTTTTTCTTAGAGGAACTGCCACCCTTTGAATCTTCATCTGGAAATATAGATATTGTACTTATATACAGTATAGTTAATGTCATTTTTGCTAGCTGTATGAGAATGTTAACCATTTATGGGAAAAAGGGAACACACCGAGATTACCTTCTGGAAGCCCATTTTCATTTTTTTCGATTTGCAATTGCTCAGACATCTGTTTGCAAGCTTTTGAAACATGATTCTCTGTTACTTTACTGTCTGAATCTGCGCCATCTGTGAGCAGGCAAAAGTAGAAATAAGCATTTCTAATTTCATACATATTACTATAATTTATAATTTCCCATAAAACATACCAGTCTTTTTCTTTGGTTTCTTCTTCTTCTTCTTTTTCTTTTCTGATTCCATTATTCCGTTACCGTCTACAACGGCATCCACAACTACAAATTCATCTTCGATGCCAACACACTCAGCAACGACAGCAGCCATTGCAACCGGAACAAGGGGACAAGTCAAAGGACAAGTGCTAATCTATTCGGAGAAAGAGAAAAAAATAGGATTAGGATCATAGCGCAAAAACATGTTCGAATTGCGATCCGCACCCACAAATTATCAAAAATGGAAATATCGAAACAAATAAATTACTTTATACTCCGTATTTACCAACCCGGTGATTTGTAATTTGTACGCTAACAGCTGAAACCGGCTGAAACCAAAGTGAACAACTCAACTTCCCGAAATGCCTGTCGAAACATGATTGGCAACAACGACGCTTCAACTAGCAGTCTTTTACATTTTTTCTGCATATTGAGTGCCTACGCTTGCATGTGAAGAAAAGCATTAAAGTGTATTGTGAATTAATAGAATTCACTGTATGTGCAAGAAACAAGATTGTAGAAAAGTTTATAAGCGTTGTCAATGTTGTAAATTTAGAAAAAAACGAATCAAGGTCTTGATTGAATCAAAAAAGAAACGGGAAAGTGGTTGTTGACGTCATCGAAACGGAGTGCTTAGCGCGCTGCTTAGCAGGGAAGCAATGGTTGAGGCTTAGGGGCCATCCACTGATAACGTCACTTTAAGCTATATCAACTTGCTAATATTCTTAGTAATTTTTGTCATGTATCTGCAAATACCTTCCGAAAATCAAATTAAACACGAAAATAAATACCTTCTTTTTTAATTTAAAAAAAACAGCATTACAAAATTTATAATTTCACTGAAAGCCAAATAAAATACAAAATGATCGAAAATATCACATAAATCTATTTCGACATGTAGGAAGTTTGATATAGTACACAATACAATATATATTAATTAACATGCACAATCAAAGGCGCCAGAATTATGCAATCAAAATTTAAATTAGTGAAATCAACTTTGGATATTAAAAATCAGAAGAAAAAGTTGAACGTTGCTTTTGCTTACTCGAATGCAGAGTTAATGGAGTATAATGTATAATGCAAAAATAAACATGAAGACGCCAAAATAGGGCAGAGTTATTTTGAAATTGGTGCAAAGGCCGCCATTCATTTCAAAATGAAAATTACCTAATATTATTATACAGAGAGAATGAGAAAAACATACTGAATGAACGTCCCCAAGTGGCCTGTGGGTGTATATTATGGTATATTATTAGGCTACAGTAGGGGGTAACATAGGATTGCGTTTGAAAGCGCTTCGACCCTGAGAAAGCCTACAAAAGCTTGGCAAACCATCCGTTGACTTGGCATTTTTGAAAAGTGCAACTTCCAAAAAGCGCGTCTTCCGTATTTTTCTCTTTAGGCCTTTTACGACACCGGGATTTTGGGATTATTACATGTATGGACGCAGCTAGAGCTGAGAGAAAAAAAAGCGAAAACCGATGACGTCGATGACAAGCCACAGCACAACTCCCATCATGCAACTGCAACAGCTATACCGAACCCAACTTTGAAAAAGCGATGACGACGATGGCGGTGTCGATGTCCAACGGCTGCCTATGTGGTCGTGGTCGCAATCGGAACACTGTGTCCACTCACCGAATTCAGGTCGCTGTCGCTGAGAAACGCGGCGAAAACTGAGCCATTGACGCCGTGGCCAAACTTTAAGCCTAATAACGTTTTGGTATAACAAGCGCGATTAGGCCTAACTCACTAGATGCATGGTGATCGTCCACCGTGGATTGGTGTTGCCGCCTGCGGCGGTCGGGAAACGACCCTGGACACAGTGATTGGACACCATCTGCATCTGCACCTACTGTACATGTCACTATGTGCGATTGGGTGCAACAGGTCCGAGAGGTTATCGTGCAAACGTCGCACGATGGCATCCTCCACATACCTGTGCAAGGTGGTTCGGATTGCGGCGAATTCGCAGTTTTGGGACACTTGAACGAGGACCGCATCAATTATGTGAGTGGTGGTGATCGATTGCAAGATGGGGACATCATATTGGATGTGCAAGGGCAGAAAGTTGCAGGATACACCCAAAGGGATGTGGTAGCCTGGATGAATCACTGCTGCAGGAATGGCAATCCGGTTACCATGCGTACATTGCCACAAGGTAAATTTCTGACAACAAATATATATGTTGTTAATTTCAAGAACATTACCTATTTGTCAATTTCCAGATTAGAATGGAAATCACATGAGTTTTCTAATCAGAAACCTAGATTTCAAGTTGAGCTGTCATGCGTTTTGAATAGAAAAAGTGTTAGGAAATTAATTGTATGGTAATTCATAGAATTGTGTTTAGGGAGACTTATGTTTGTCTGTTTCTTTCCCTGAATTTTTGCCCCTTCTAATAACCAATCTGGTCATATTATTATCTACGAGATTATAACGCATTGCAGTTGACCTTTAAATTCTTGTATTTTCAGGATTAAAGGATTGATGTTTAATATTTATATAGCAACAGATAGGGATCTGATAAGATTGTGTAGGAAGATATGCCATTCATTGAATATCTCTGTAAAATCAGTGATATGAAACTCAGAAAAGTGAAATAAAATAGTGTTCAAAAGCATGGTTGTTCAGGAATCTGTGGTTTGAAGTTTTATAATTGCGTTCAAAACAAATATAAAATTGTCACATAAGCATTAATGAATAATAAATATATTTTATAGGAGTAAACAAAGATCAAATTGGGATTGTTGTTTGTGAGAAATAGCTTGTTTTTGAAATTTCTTGTAAATCCATGAAACTTGTAAGGAAATTATGCTTACAAATTCGAATAAGTACAACTTAATTGTAAAATGTTAAGGGAAATTTTAATTGCAGTGTAATAATTCAGTATTTTGTGATGAACAGTCAAACAAAACTGGAAAGAATAGAGTAATAAATTAATAAAT
>WWPM01024051.1:0-18229 GCA_023279145.1 Glomeris maerens | reverse complement strand
AAAAATGAATCGAATAACAGCAATTACAAACTTTCTTTGCTTGTTATGAACGGATACACATTAACAAGATATTGAGAATTTAAATACTTACAATATATGAGTAAATGATTGATATTTCACAAATGAGTTCCATGTTCCAGTACTTGCACGATACAAGCTTTTCCTATAAATATTCCTGATGTGTTTTGTGTCCACCGTTTGACGTGGAAGTGATTGTCAATCTTGATACGATTCACAAAATGTACATTGAAAGCAGAAAAAAATGAAATGCATCGTTTCATCTGATTCGGCTATATAATACTGAATTAAATCATTAACAATTATGTTGAACATAAATACAAATAATAAAAATCACTATCTCACATTGCTACAATAATAATAATAATGAACCTCAACATTCATACTTTGGTTGTTTTTCGATGTAAAAGTTTACTGGTAAAGCTGTCATTCTTTGTTTCAGGCACCAATGAATCCAAAACAATATCCAACAGCTGATAAACTAAATTCCTGCAAAAAATAGTTTTTTTTTCTTCAAATTATTACCAACTTTTGTAAGACATAAATAACAATTTCCATCAAAAAACAAACAGACCTTAATAATTGTGGATGTTGAAGAGAATCAACAAATAACTTGGTTGCTTTACAATATTCTGACCAGCCCAAAACCGCAGGAACAACACCTGAAATAAAATTTGGGGATTATTTTAAAATTTTTGTAGTTTACCCCTTTTATCTTATTATTTTTGGCAGAAAATAAATTATTAGATTGTCTAGCAAGTTATAGTTTCATACTTTATTGAAAATTATCTCATTTTTGACTGGAAAAACTTATAAACAACTAGAGGTTATTTTTTTTATACAAATCAATGAACTAACTCAACTGGGAAAAAACGAAGATATATATTCAGGCTGATTCAAAAATAATTAAACTGTACTTTTTCATGATTCACGGAAGCTGAGAAATCGGATAATTCTTATTGAATCACTTTGTCAAAAAAACAATCAATCTTACCATGAATATTATTTCGAACCGTTTCCAAGAACTGTTGTCGGATTAGTTTCTTTTCTTCTGCAGACAATGCAGCATCTTGGCAATTAGGATTGTGTAAATCGCACTCTGGCCAAATACTTTGGCGAAGAAGTTTCACGTAATAAACCCAACTCGATTCACACATGTATTTTTCAGTTAACGTATTCAACTTCCTGTCAAATAATTAAAGCAAATGAAATTTCATCTTCCGTGCGTTTTGAATGGATGATGAGGCAAAAATGTCAACCTTTCAATGGAGTTGGAGGAAACAGTTTTCAAAAAATGAGTCAGTTTCTCTTCTGAGATCCACGGATCACAAGTTGAGTAAATTTCAACGAATAGATCGATGATGATGTTGGCTAGCGAAACCTCATCATCAACTATTGGACTAAAAGCTGTAAAAGAAACCGAATTTTCTTGTTAGTTGTTCAGAAAAAAAGCTATTAAATCACCGCATTTCTATTTATGTTATAATAAACTTTGTTTTCCATTAAACTAAACGAAATAATAAAGTCCACTATACAGTTCACTATAACAAACTTATGGATTACATTCAAAATCAAGATTTTAGATTTAATAGACAAAATGAATCGAGTTTGGAATCACTCATTAAGAATGGTACATAAAAACAATATACCTTGACCGCTACTTTCTACCCGTTGGCCTTCATCGGCGAGTTTCCTGCGCAACCTCGGCGACGGACACGCTTCGCAATCGGACATTTGCAAAGATGGCTCGGCCGCAGCATCGTACGCACATTCAACACGATCGCTCGCGTTCGAATGAGTTAAGTGTTCCAGCAGTTGGCTTTCGAAACTCAATGTTCCCTTTCCATACGAATAATACGAAAGAATCCTTGTATTGTTGCATTACACAAAAATCATACGGAAAATCTGACAAACCGATTCATGTCCAAAATCAAAATTGAGCCTGGTGAGAAAAGATGATTCTTTATCATCACTGCCAAAACTGAGGAAGCTTAACAATCTGTCTGAAGACTTTGTGTTCGGATTCGGAGGAGTGTCGGGAGGAGATCCTTCCGTTGGCAGACTCGGTAAGGCAGTTTTCAGTTTGTCGAACATGCCGGTCATTGTTTTGACTAGAAACTGAAACCATTTGTTAGAATTCGTGCGATTCTTAGGAATGAGGTATCGGTTGTGTCTCACTCGGTCGATCCGAGGAACGGGCAGGTTTGTGATGTCGGGAGGCCTTCGCACGAACGCGATGCTAGCGTCGCTGCCGTACGCCAAGAACTCGCGCAGATGAACACTTGTAGCTATTTCTTCTTTACATACGAGACTCTGAAATATGGATACATTTAATAAAACTATTTTGTTCAATAATCTCAAACAAATCCAAAATTATCTACATAGAATAAATCATCATTCTAAACTTATTTAACTAAATTCGCAATCAACTTGTACGCACAACAAAGCCACATCTTTTTAGTACCGGCATCAATCGAAAGGACCTCTCCGATTGATTCAAACCTGCAAGTATTTTTCCAGAATGGGCCTTCTCTCGGACACCGCGTCCTTATCTATCTTTGCAAACGGCAGCATCATCCACTTGTTGATGCCCTTGATGCCTTTCAAGTGAGGTCTCATGTTTGCGTCTTCCTCCAGCCGCGTCTGAAGCGTGAGGAACTCTCGGAAACGGCGTCTTACTTGGCCCTTGCTCACAATCATGCCATCATCTTCGTTGCCGTCCACGTCCACGTCCACGTCCCCGTACCAATACCACGCATCATACTGAAACAGAGACACATACACTTGTTAACTATTTCGCTTAAATATTTCATTCATTGACCCACCTGGATGCAGTAGAGGACGTACTGTCCGCAGCCTCCTGGCTCGTCCACCGACTCCGTGTTCGGAATTGATATGTTATCGATGAGCTTGGAACGCGTTTGGCAATCTGCAAACATGTCAGGGGTGACCGCTACAAGTTCCGGACTGCTTCGCCTTGGTTCCTGTCAAAAAAGTGCCGGGTTACCGAGACCACTGTAACAGTTACAGACATTGAAATCCAGTTTTATTACAAACCTGTCCTTGTATAAAAGCCGAATCCGTTGATTCCAACCGGCCAGTTGGGTCACGATCCGCAGCCGCATCCGCGCGCACGTTGAGCAGTTGATCAGATAAAACAGGGCCGGTTGACATAGACAGCACCTTTCCTAGGGCCGAAGTGACATTAAGACCGCATGCACTGTCCGTGCTTTCCGCAGGCACGTGCCAAGTTTCTTGGCAGACTTCCTCGCTCGGCAATGCGGCGCCATCTTCTACGTTGGAGATTTTAAAGTACTGAGCAAGATTGCTGGTGATGAACTCAAAAGGTCTTTCCAGTTCCCCTAAAGTGTTGGTCACCATGTCCCCGAGTTTCTCCAGTGAAGATGAACATGGAAGACGGAGAGGTTTGTTCTTCTCTGATGGCGACATATTTTGCTGCACGTCGTTCGATTCTTGAGCTCGCAAAGACTTCGAAGAACTCGGTGGTGCTTCATCCATCATCCTTTGCCAGAAGCAATCGCTTTCTGAGTTCTGTTTGCCATTGTTTGTTTCCAGTGAAGCTTTTCATAATAATCAAAATACAAATAGAGTAAGTATATTTAAAAATAACCGCAAAAATCCCAAAGCGTTTCTATTTTTACCCCTATGCATATTTGGAAATCCACGGAAAAATACTGGCGTTATATTAGACTTCTATTATAATTAAAAACCCATAAGTTCCCTTAATATTGTATTAATTTCCACAAAATTTCGATTTAGCATTGAAATTTGCATAATTTCTCCGCAAATTTTCATAACTCAACTACAAATTTTCATTAAACTACATTTAACTTATGTAAATAGAATTTACTGGGAATCTAAATTTGCCTTGTGTTGAATTGTCACGTAATTTTTAAATTCTAATGTTGAATTTGTGTAAATATTTAATATTAAACTTATTTTTCTCGACCTTTCATCGCCTTTTTATTTAGAAATCTAAATTTCTGAAGACAAAACAATAAAATTTCAGAAATATACATTCTGTATGTACCTTATGCTGGAAGGCATTTTCGTTACATTAATCACATATATGAATACGTGCATAACATTCAATATATTGATTTCTGCGATATGAAACTCCTGCAATGCTTATCAGAAGCGGAAACTGCGCTTTCAATCAATTTTTAACAAAAAAAACTGGATCAATGGAAAGAATTAATTATAATATCATTACAAATAAATAAATACACAAAATAATTCCTCTAATGTTATAGTATTCTGCATTTGTAACTGACTTTTAGTAATGGTATTTGCAACAATGAATTTTAACAAATCTAATTTTAAAACATAAATTTCCACAACTTTTCCCGGATTTCCATGACCATTTAACACAAAATTGTTATTATATATATTATTGCAGATCAGGTGAATTTACCCAAGTGTTTCCAAGATAACCATTTCCAAGAAATTGAGCAATATTGTGACAACATTTGCACTACATTGAAATAACCTAAATAAACTTATCAAATTTCATCATGGAAGACTTAAAAATTTGAGGATCACAAATTACAGTAGAACGTCGTTTATCCGCACTAATTGGGACCAAGGGTTGTGCGGAAAACGATTTTTGCGAATAATTGAACACGCGTTTATTTAATGCAGAAAAAAATGTGCAGTACACCCAGTATTTCTTTTAGACCCTTCTTCACTATCTAACTTCGATGCACAGCTCAAAATTTCTTCTTTTCAGGCTTTGATATCAAAAACAGTCCTCTTTCCGATCTTATAACATCGTCTTTATCGAGTCTATTGATATTTTACCTTTTTTCTCGATTGATTAAACATTCCGATTTCATTTAACTTGATCACTACTCGTTCAGGTCATGGTTAATACTGTACAAAACCGCATTTTTACTGTGCAAAAGGTGTGTTTCAGGAGTGCGGATAATTGACGTTGCGGATAATTGACGTTGCGGATAATTGACGTGCGGATAAACGACGTTCTACTGTATTTATTAATTAGAAAAAAATCCTATATAATTATGCCATTTCCCAAATATAAGCACTACATTTGGGAGGAGGGGAACCTAGGAATTAGCAAAATAAATAAACAAACAAGGTTGACAATTTTCAAAAGTTAATTCACAAACCAATGTCCATTTGGCAATTAGGATTGATTCGCCTGTTCATTTGAGATGTTTCATTCGTGTCACCTAAACTGGCCGCATGTCCATCGACACGTTTACTTGTTTCTGAAGTCTGTGTTTGCCTCATGGACCTGATGGAAGTGTCACCATCTACAGCTGCATCAGTTGATGACTGAATCAAGTCAATCATCATCCTATTCACCCAAACTGGATCACTTAGGAGCTCTACAACGGGTAAGACGACTGTCTTGGCCAGGATTGCTACCACAATCTTCCTGGCCACACCACAACATAGAACATCAGCAGGGACAAGAATTTCCAACAGGACATTGATGGCATTTTCCAAATACTTCACTTCGCAGTTTGATCTCGCAATGGCAACATGCCAGACTTTTTCCCTTTCTTGCGCACTGTCTAGGTATTCTTGAATGAAAGAATGGTAAGCAAGTAATAATCGTTTCATAAGTGTTCTTCTCTTCACTTTCCTTCCTCTACAAACCAGCGCCACTGAGAAATCTTCAAGAACGTACCGAGTTTCGGCCGGGAATTGTTCGTTTTTCCCTATGATTACGTACCATTTGCTCACAAAATCGCGCATCACGTTCTCAATGAGCAGGTCGAGTTGATGGAAGAGTTCTGTTTCGCTATCTGTGGGCGTTTCACAAGAGAAATGAGTACACTCAACAGGCGGTTGTAATTTGAACATGGCGCTTGTCACTTTCAGAGAGACCACAGTGCAAATGGGGAAAAGGACGACGGCGATCAACGGATGGATCCAGCTTAAACACACACCAACACATGCGATAGACACGAGTGTGGCCAGCAGTTGGAAACTGCGTTGTTGACGCCGTCGCCATCCGATAATCATCTTGCGTCCAATACAGTTTCACTCCAATTCAAACATAGCCTCTTATTTACGAACGCTCCATCATCCTCCATGCTCCTTCGATCCCGTGATCCCACTGTAGAGAATGGCAAAACACTACCCTCCAACCCCCTCGTGTCGATGAGATCGCCCGTGACATCACAGACAAAATCAATACGTATCGTGATACGTAATACGTATCAGAACAAGGCAAACCTCTGCGAAATGGCGATAGAGGGCGCCAACCTGTGCTCCTATGTCGGCCAATCATTATGAGCGCTTCAAACAGGTACGTCATACTCAATAATCACGCCCCCTCTGATAATATGGGCGGTAACAATGCGATGTCAACGGGCCTGATGCGAGAGACCGTGCATCTCCAGCCAATCCCGAGCGCGCAATAGTGCGCTGCAGCCAATCAAACAAAGAAGGCGGGGAAAGGGGCGGGCAGGGTGCGTGATTGTTCAGGTTTCCTTTTAATAAAAATTAAGCAAACCACGGAGCAAACCAAGTGCAAACAAGTGTGTACGAAAAAATATCACAAAATTTTAAGTTTACAATAACCCTAACTGGATATATAAAAATGAATAACAAAATCAATCATCATTTCCAAAATTTCTTCATGAATTACATATGTTTTTGGATTTCCGTCAATATGTCCCCACATTCAAAAATTTCGCATTTGTTTGTTCGTCTCCAATTCATCGCTTCACAGCGTCATATATCTCGGCGTCGTTAATCTGGGGTCAAAACCTGAATTTGTCCTGCTCTCCGTAAGCTTCAGTACCGGTGTTTGTAATCGGTATTGTTTTCGAAGGACGACGATTTGGCGCTAAGAAAATCACTTTTAGTGTCATGAAATACAGTTGGAAGTCGTCCGGCGGCAAAACATAGTGTTGTGGATGTTGCTTTGTTTTTCGCCGTCAGACGGCAGCACTCGCGGTCGACTTTATAAAGGTTCGGTCGTGTCACGTGACGCTCAGAAGTGGCTTCAAATTTCGCTCGGTTTCAGTGGGCGAGGTCGTTCATGGCGATCGCTTATCGACAGAAACTGTGAAATTCAGATCAACTTTAGCAACTCGAGTTTGTGATCATGTTTTTATGGAATTCAGACAGCTGTGAACTATCTGGGACTTAATTCTGAAACGAGGATCAATACATTTGTGTACTGTTTAATTGAAGAATCGCAAAACATTGACCGTTGCCAGGACCACAAGACAACCAATCGATTTCTCAGGAAATTCATCACTCATGAACGAAAGGTAAGATTGCCAATATTAAAATCCCGATTTCGTGTAACTTTACTTATAATGTATGCAGTTTATTTAATCACACATGTCTGGAAAAGTTTTTAAAATTAGGGAAATGGAGAAAAAAAATAGCAGAAAATTGATAACTTGGAAAATATGAACTGAGAAGTGAAAAATTGTAAAATGAGCCAATTTCGCCAGAAGATTTTGAACGGAGAATTGAAATATTACAATCTGAATATTTGCACAGGTATTTGAAAATCTAAACACAATTTTAAAATATAATTAGAACATTTAAACGAAATTTTAAAAGATAGTTTGAAAATTTAAATAAATGTGAACAGATAATTAGGAAATTTGAACGGAAAACTCTAAAACTTTTGACCAGAATTAAAGAATTGGAACATGGAATTAGAAAACTTAACCAGAATTAAAGAATTTCAACAGAGAATTAAGAAACCTGAGCAGAAAACGAGAAAACTTAAAAAAATATGAAAATTTACAAAATATGCATGCCAATAAAAAACTACGCAAAATTAAGAAATTTTGACACAAAATAAAGAAATTTTGACACAAAATGAAGAAATTTTGACACAAAATGAAGAAATTTTAACAGAAATTTTAATAGAAAATTATACTAATATTTTAACGAAATTTGAAGAGAAAATTCTAAAATTTATGCCCAGAATTAAGGAATTAGGACATAGAATTTGGACAAAGGATTAGAAAACTTGAACTGAAAATTGTAGAACTTAAAAAATAAGTAAAATGAAATACAAAATTGTGAAAACTTCAACAGAAAATCTCCTAAATGTGATATTCATTTTCATTTGTAATATACCAAGGATATCGTCCTATGCTTTGCTTATAAGTTGCAAACGGTTTTGGCTCTGTGACAATTCACCTATGAGCTCTCGTTTTGCGAAATTCTCCAAATTTGCGAAATTTCTCTTGCTGCACTTTGGGCCAATGAATGATTCAGCGTTTGTTTTGCGCCGATAAACTTTGAATGTTTGTCATGCGAGGCAGTGGGTGTTAAAGGTTGTTCACTTATTTTATGTTGGACATGGAGTGAAAGTGGCGGTCAACATTTATACATGAGGAAAAAAAAACACCATTTACTTTTTCTTCTTCTGTCTGCTCTCTGCGTCAATGAGAATTTCAACGGCCATTTTTTGTGTTTGATTCGCGTTCTAAAATGTTGCGAACTTCGTTTATAATTCATTTATTTTCTAAAACACATTTTCCATTGTGTAAGCGTGTTTATTTTGTGCCAAATGAAGCGATTACCTAGTGTGCAACCTTTAAGTTTATCAGTTTATCAGCGTGACATTTTTGGAAAAGATATGAAATGTAAAATTCGCAGCGAAACGTTCCATTTTTCCCCCGATTTACGCGCCCTCGCGTTGTGGCGTTCCACTTTTTCGCGCACCATATTGAAAACTTCGCATTTCACGACGTCTATAGCTTTTCCTCTTATTATACGTTGAACATCTTATCAAAAAACCAACCTAGATTGTTGTTTGTAAATGTTCTTATTGTTATATTTCATTAAATTTGTTTTGTTTTTATGTGTTTGAACAAGAAACGCAGAAAATAAACATGGCGGCCATTTTGAATCCGTTTACACGATGACATTTCGAGAGTTTCTTGAAGTGGAAAGAAGAATGGCGTGAAAATGTCATTTTTTGGTGCTATTCTCTATATATAACTTCATTTTTTGCGGCCATTTTTATGGTTTTAATGTTGCAGGTGTTGTTTGTTTTTCAGTTTCTTTGTGTTTTGTAATAATAGGCTGCAAGTATATTAGCATAGATTTTGAGGTGTGCAGGAAATAAGTACAAAATTACTCGGTTGCCTTCATGAAAGTTGCATAATTGCGTGATTTTTCTGCATGGACTGGATATTATTACCAAATATAGATGTATATTCAAGATTTTTGCCCTTGAATTTAGTTTAGTAAATGGAGCTTGTAAAATGCAGTAAATTGAATAGTATTAAGTAATACACATTTGTTTGAAATGAATTATACTTTTGTTTGAAGTGAAATCTAATTGTTTGAAATAAGTATAAATTTGTCTCAAATAAAATATAAGTTCCCTTGAAATAAAGTGGAAATTTGCTTGAAATAAAATATTATTTGTGAATTTTGGATGTGTGCAATATCTGCCAGATGTTTCATTGTTATTTGACTCTTTAAGTTCCCTACAAACACAATACTAAGCTTCTGTTTTATTGGTACTAACTGCAATATTGCACACATAAACACTTTATATATAGATTTTTTTGCTGGCTGTTGGCCATGATATTTTTAGGTTTTGTGAAATGCTAAACCTATCCTTCGATCAATCTAACGTTGATAACTACTTCATACTTATTGGATGAGATACTCGCATGTGCGCAGTGGTCTATTAGTTTTTTTTAGTTTAGGTAAATGTTATTGTTAGTGTGTATTTTTTAATGATATTATTTTTGGGCGTTCACTAAAGTTGCGCTTGAAATTGCAATAACAATAAATTGCAGTATAATATACAATAAAAAATGCGATGAATACTCCTGGAGGTCATTAGGACGATGTTGATAAGTTCGGCTCCTGGTACCACTGACCAGGCCATATAATTTTATTAAATAGCCTACTGAATGTATATTAGAATTTTTTAACTGATTTTTTTAAATGAAATGTGCAGTTATTGTGTTTTGGTGAATGGGAAGTGGAAAAAAAATATTGGAAGGTGTACAAATACATTGAAAAGGTTTCTTCATCTATAATTAAGTGGATAAGTGTTGCAATGATGCATAGATCCAATTATGTACTGCAAAAAATATAAAGCCCGAGTTTTAATACTAAATTTTCAGGAATTATTTCAAAAATATATTTGTAAATCATTGAAATATTTAGGTAAATATCGATATTAGTTGCTAATTATATTTTCAAACATTCAAACACCATACAGGTAAGGCATTTAATGACAATCTACTTGGCGCCATTGAATGATAAATTTTCTTGTAATCTTAAATGCTATATTTGTGAAAAATACGTATAAGACACTGAAGAGAAATAGGCCTATCCATTAATTGTTTGGTATGTTGAAGTTTGTCTGCTTTTACATAATAAATTCTAGTTTATTGCTACAAAGGAATGCTGTTCATTACTTTCTTAGCTCAGATCTTAAATATACCAATGCAAGATCCTATCAGCAATTGCTGAATGGACAGGGAAAATTAAACGATTGTAAATTTTAAGTAGTATTTTAAACCGCAGTTTTTATTTTTTATACCCAGGTGTACTGAACTGCTTTTAAATACAGCTGACTACATTAATATGTGCATATATTTGTAAGACATGGTTTTTTTGTTGTAGTTACAATTTTCTTTTTCAAATAAAGTTCTGGGAGAAAAGAGAAAAAAATAGCAGCTTTGAAATAACATAAATCAGTGTCAGAGTAATGAGGAAAATGCATGCTGTGTATAAACTTTAGCCGCATTTGCCTTGAGTTTTATTAGATTGCAAAATAAAATACTGTATTCTTAAATTGAAGGTCAAATGTTACTGGTTTAATATAAAAAAGATATTTTATTCAAGGTAAGCGGTTTTTTAAATTTACTTTCACTTTCAGCTTAATAATAGCACACTAATGGTAATAATAATAATTATTAGCTGTCGATTATATAGTATATAAAATAATAGTGTCCTATAAAAATGATTTGATGTGATTTACATGTATAATTCTGCATGTATGTATTTATGTTTTGAATATTTTGAACGGAAGTTAGAGAAATCTTGAGAAGTGTGTCAGGAATATTTAAGACAAATTTAAGAAACGGACACAAGGATTCACTTGTAATGATTAATTAAAATTGACAGTGAAGGTTATTATTGCTGATTTTGTTTGTGATTTTTTTTCTTGGTGTGAGATCATCAAAGTCTTTTTGCAGGTATAATTTTGTGATGACCGTGACACGTGATCCGTTAAAGGATTATTCGCATCCTGAACACTTCTTGTTTTCCACAGTCAGTCCTTGGATTGAAATGATAAAATACCGGAAACTTACAGGATATTAAAAAATAGCACAAAAAAGTCCAGGCATATTATTGCATAAATTATAGTAACAGAAATATACTGTACCTTATGAAGTACTACTGTTTGTTGTGGAAAATTGTTGAAAAAGGAAGAAATGTCACCCTCCAACTCTGCTATGTTAATTTTTGGTAGACCCTGTTGCTTATAATTACCGCTGCGGGGCGCCACCTTACTTTGTACACATATGTAAACAGTTTTTGGTTTCGAGATTATTAAAAATCTGCTTGCTGCATGTTCGCAGTTGACAACACAAAGACTACAATCTTTGAAGTGGTTGCTTCCATAAACAACAAAAATTTATATCAATATTCTTAAAAAATAAAGAATGTTTTTGAAAGAAAAATAAGAATAGTATCTTATACAATGTATTTTTCTATGCAATATATTCATTTCCCGCTATTTTAAATGCAAAACCATGGTATTGGTTGTTTTAGGTGGTCTAATTAATTTACAGTCTAGTCTGCTGAACTTTACATTCATGATTAAATCTCAGGAAGTTTTTCTTAATGAACTTTTGAATTATTTTGTTTTGCTTTGTTTTGATCTATTTTTTAAATAATCTAGTAATTTGCATATAATTTGGCATTTATAAAAAAATGCGTGCAAAAATTCATAAAAGACATGCATGGGAATATACTTAGGTATTTGGGAATAAAGCGACTAACTCACCCCCTGGTGGTATAAATATTCAATTTTTCCATACATATTTATAATGTTTAATGTATTTAGAATTTATTGTAATCGTAATATTAATTATTTTATTTATATTGTTTGCTGTCATTTCCACAAACAATAATTGCAAAACAGGATGTGTATAGGCTATTTATTTTAAGTATATAGTTATATTAATTTCGATGAACTCATTTTTTAGAAGTTTTTTTCTATAATTTGTATGTAGGTTTAGTATATACGTGTATATAACCTTGTGTAATTATTTCAAGGCTCGGTTTGCTGGTTATTGTAGTAGCCTACATCACTATTTGACTCAACAGTATGGTGATTCATAGATATGATATAGTCAGTCACACCCACAACTGTATATGTACAACAAATCTGAAACGGGTAGCTTATAGAACAAAGAAATCGAATTAGGCTTATTCACCACGTGTTCTGTACTCCATTGTCTCTTTTTATCTGGCGAGGTTATCGAGATTTTCAGTCCATTAATTAAATGCCTCCAGGATATATTTTAAATGAACCAATGAAACTAGTAGTATATAGGGAATTTTCATGTTTGCAATCTACAAAAATACGACTATAATAATGAATTTGTAGCTCTAGGGTTTATTTTATTATTTATTTTGAAAGTTTAGTACTTTTGTTTTGTGGGTTAGTTGCTCATATTTGTGTGTAAATTGCACGGAAGAATGTGGAAAGGAATATTATATACCTACTGCAGAATTCAAGTTTGGTTTTATATTCAGGTCACGTAATAAGAAATCTGAATTTCTTTAGCAATTTTCACGCTAAACATCCAAGATATTTGTGTCCTGGTTTTTGTCAAGTAATCATGTATGCTTATTATATAGCAGGTTACGCATAATAAAGCATTTTATTGCTGAGTAATTTGATAATATACCCTGCTCCAGATTCTATATACGTATATTAATTGTGGCGCATGACCTTCATTTGGAATTTGGAGGTTAGCCCATTTTTGAAATACTATTTTATTGTTGAGGTTAATAAAATTCAATTGAATGCAAGTTAATGCCTTGGTATTGAGGATGGGGCTACATTATAAATGTTAAGAATGATCAAGAAATATGTCTTAGCTTATTGAATGTAAGGCCGGTTGTATCTGTCTTTTATGCTTTCACATATGTATAATATCTTATTTAACCATACGCAAAACTTTACCTATTAACGGATATTGTCTATAAGTATTTTAGAAATTGTGAATTTCTTGAAAATAAAACGATAAAAATATTCATTTTGGTATTGAAAAATTACGAATTCAAACTTTGGCTTGAAACAATAAATTTTTAGTATGAAATTAAAACAATTAACACACTTAAAAATTAAAATAAAATTAGAAGTGACATATTTCCTAACTTCTTCAATTATTTCAGTTTATTCAATTACTTTAAAATTGGTAATATTTAATGCTCGTTCGGGGAATTGTTACAATTGATTATAATCTAATTGGAAAATTATTATACGTCATGTTTAAATAGACTGCATATATTATTAGTATATGTATAGTAATTTAAAAACTGTCAAGAGACAATTCTGGATTTCATTTGTGTTCATTGGTTTGTGTTTCAGTTTATTATAAAAGCAATTGACATTCTCTTCTATATCTTTCCATTTTTTTCTGTACTTGTACAAAGTTGATGTGCAATTTTGCCAACCTTGACATTGAGCCATATAATTGGATTGAAGCTCGGTTAATAGCAATTTACTTGGTTGGAAAAAAATCCAAGCACATAAACTTATCTGACAACGATTTAATGACTGTGATGCTGCTGCTGTCATAAACTGGAAATTGGGTATCCCTGAGGGTTTGAACGATTTTTTTTTAAAATCTACTGTGTGAACCAACTTGGGGAGTCGATTCATAACTTTTTTTTACCAATTTGAATTATGTTTGAGTGCATGATGAAATTAACTTTGAAAGTTATTGTTATCAAATACTAATTCATAGTGGATTTTTAGTAATGGTAACATTTATTTGGTTTAAGTTCTTAAAAATAAACTATTAATTTATTAACATATTTAGACTTTTTAATACATATGTCCTTGTTTTGATTCTGCAATTTTTAAAAATGAAAATCAAGTTTGTATTTTGTTTTCGTTCAAGTTTTTTGTTAACGCTGATATGAAATTAATCGCGCATTCAATACATAACTTAAAAATAATAGTCTACACTTTCTTTATCAATTTATATTATTCATTGCAAATTAAGTGGGAATTAAGATTAATTTCTCTGCACAATCTGTGAACTATTCAAATAGTATTTGAAACCAATTAATATTGAAACTATTTATTCTTACTTTATTTATTGAAACTGTTTACTGAAAATGATATGCTCTCAATTTCTTGTAATGTAGCTACCATAATTAAGAAACATTTACTTGAGGAAATTGTATTAATTATGATTTCTGAATTCTTATTTCTTCATTTCCTATGTGCAACATAGAAATATAGAAAATGCGGAAGCGAAGTTTTATTGTTGTTGTATACTGTATTTCCTTTCATTTACGTAAATTTATATTGTTAATTTAGTGCCATTATATGACTAAGAATCCATTTAATTTGCTTGATAATAACCGGGACACTTAAAATGATTAAAAGTAATTATATTACTATAGTAACTTATTAATTGTACATATACACATTGCACAGTTTTTCCTTAAGTGTGTTTGCACTTGACAATTATCCTTGTGTGAACTCTATGTTCAAGTCAATGCCCCACTGACCCACAACAGATGCAGAGAACACTAAACGAATTTTGGGTGATTTGTAAATGAAAGAAAACAAAAAAAGGAGTGAGGAGTCATGGGTGCATGTTGTCTATTGGCGTAAAATGCAATTTAAGTATATAGACTTAGTGTAATTTATTCCTTATAAATATTGAGACAATCGATAAGGAGGTTACCCAAATTCTTCTATTATAGGAATTATTTGTGTTCTTACTTAGGCTACTAATGCAGTATAGGGTTATAGGTTAAAACTTATGTGTGGTGTTATTTCTTTGGTTGTATGTAACACATGGGAAATATGCGTACTATCTCATCTCCCTTTGTGATATAGCAATGTTTTTGGTTTGATAATTTTAATAATGTATGAAGTCAGGTGTTATGCTGCTTGCTCATATTCATATACAGTACAATATAGGATGTAATCGTGATCTACAGTTTTGCATTGTGATCACTTTTTCGGGGTTATAACCTCGATTTGAATGCTCACAATGTTCAGTTAATTGGCAGATAGGAAAAAGGTGTCAAGAAGTCCTTGTGTGTGTCATTTGCAGGTTGCTCTTCCTGGATTACCTTTGACACAAATACAATTGCAATTCAATTGATTGTGCTCCCCAGATGTCAATGTTTGTGTAAGGTGCAGTAGCCTATTCAGTTATAGTGGATTTGCAATTTAGTATTTGTGCAAACTGTATGTATTTGTTGCTAAACGGAATAATAATATTAAATTTCATTGGAAGTCTTTGCATTTAATAATTTTTGTTCATAGTAATCAATGATTAGTGTATGTATTTTTTAATCAGTTGAATTTGAAAGTTCATTCAGAAAATTGTTCTTAAATTAAAGCACAGTTTATGGTTTTGGAATCTGTAATATTTCAATAAAAGTTCGAAGTGAAGTTTTGAATTACCTACGAATTCACCTAATTTTTCAATTTAGCTGCTGTAAATTGTAAATTCAGCTGTTACTATGAAGTTTTAAATGAAATATAGTTTTAATTGTTTAGTTGTAGCCCATGTTAAATTCTATTATTTAAAAAAAATGTAAAAATTCACTTGATGTACACTAAATATTACATAATTGATTTGATATTTACAAATTCTATAATAGCTTGTATTGTTTATGTAGGCTAACAGTAATATCGATATGTAAAATTTCTTGGTTATTTCGACTTTCGTATAACAATTTTCTTTCTACAATACAATGTGGAGGACAGAAATACGTCACCTGGTTTAAATTTATACTTGAATCTTTTACATAAACTTCCGAATAAATGAATAAATTTTTGGGCCGTGCGAGTTGCTATATTCAAGGATTTTTTATTGTGAATAACTGAAAAATACCAAGAAAGTAATTTCTTAAATTGTACATGACAGTGAAATGTTTTTGACACGATTGGTTATCCATGAAGAATGTGGACAGTAAATGCTGCATAACCGACAATGGTATGCATATGTATGTACTTACTTAGAAAAATTTCAAGGAAGAAGGAACATGAAAGCAAAGGCTCGAAATTCCTGTACATAATAAAAAATTTTGACACATTCATGAAATGAATATAACATCTCTGACAACAGTTCCTCAGACCTGCAATTTTTTTTAGTTTCTAATAAATTGCCATTAGTACTTAAAAAGTAAATTTCATTAGAATTGTATACAATTTTGCAATACAAAATTTCATAAATGTTGAATCCTGCATGTGTAAATTGAAATTATTGCCCTACATTTACATTTCCACTAAAAATTATATGCATTATAACTTTGTTTATGGATGTATGAAAATTACTTCTCAATTAAATTAATTGTAATTTATTTGTAATGTTAAAGAAAATTAATTTTGTTTAAATTTCATTTGTTGGTTTGCTTATTTTTAGAATAATCATGCATAAAATTAATATATTTTGTTTATAAATATGCAAAACTATAAATATTATCTCTGCCTTTGTTTATTCTGTAACGTGCTTTATAAATATTACTGCATAATTCGACATAACTGTAGTGAATATATTATGCAGAAAATGATTTTCATTCGTTACAGTAAAATGGAAGCCAAATGTAGATAGAATGAAGACAAAGACTTTCGGTAGGCTTAGCACGTGGTGCCAAATACTGAATCCTGTCCATGATTATTGAATAAAATTGTAAACTATATTAGTTGCCCCCATTCATATAAACGGTCAAAATGTTTCCAATTGAATTGGCCAAGTAATGCACAGTCATTGGCACAGCTTTAGGTTAATTCAGCAGAAAATTGCGTCACGTGATGTGCAACGAATCAGAGAAAAGAAATGGGCAAGTTGGCAACACGGATGCAACTCAACAATTTCCTCTTTTGCTACATATAGGCCGTTGACTTTTCAGTTTAACAAAGTCTTATATATGCAACCATCACCATGAACCACATCATTCTCATTTCTCAAAGCATTTTTTCCAATGAATTCCTTTTTTAAAAGCTTCTGTTTTGTATAATGAAGAAAGCAATTGTGTTCTATTATGCATTAAAGACATTTTCGTGTGCAAGACGTTGAATTATTTCTTATATTCTGCGAGCAGTGTAATAAATGCATTAACCCTGAAGGGAATTTTGCAATGTGCTTTTTTAATGCACATTTTCATCACATTTGCCACTCTATTGTATGCACTTCTTATACATTTGTCCCTTAATTACCATTCTGGCATTGAAATGCGATAAAAGTCAAGTTGCCATTATGCATTTTAAACCATGGGGAGGAGATAGATACACTGTAGGTATATAAATCAAAAGTGCTGTGAAGTTAATTCTGGGTTTAAAAAGAAAAAAAACTTGAACAACTTAGAAGTGTACTGCTGTGAAGGTTTTTTATTCTTTCTTTCGTTTTCTTTATTTGCATGCAATTTATTTTTGAAACCGAGTTGGATACAAAAATGGATGTGTACCTATAATAGTGGTAACATCTTGAGAAAGTGTACTTTTTTTTGGGTGTGTCTTCGTCTTTCTCCTTCGTGCTTGGATACATTTGTTTTGAACACAACTCATATGATACAATGGTGGTAACAGGTGTAACAATGACACCTGGAATTATGAACTATATCTTCAAGTTGGTACCAAAAGCTCGGGTTTTCTTGATAGAAAAATTCCTTTATTCACTCTATTGCCAAAAGCCATGCATGCAGAACATTTATAACACAGATTTCACATGTTCAAGAATGTATTCATAAAAGAAATGTTTCTGTTTTGTCAATTTGTAGTGGAGAAAATGAAGGGATTATTAAGTATAAATGCTGTCATTTAAAGAGGAATAGTTGTGTATGAAAATTTCAACAAAAACACTAAATATCGACGTTTTTGTGAAATGTTTTTCTTAAATTCCAATCAATTATCAGTATCAATGTCAATTAATGTATTCATAAGCAATGCAAATTACGAAACAATGACATTAAAATTTTCAAATTAAATAATCGCATCTCT
>WWPM01024050.1:0-30448 GCA_023279145.1 Glomeris maerens | reverse complement strand
AGTATTATTGTTTTTACAACGACTAGTTATTATTGCTAGTATTTTCAATGTATTTTATATTTTATTTCAATCTGCTGGGAAAGAAACTGTGCCTGCAAACAACATGCAGCCCAATCGCCATCTATCGGCAAACGTCCCTACTAAACCTCTAATTAAAATTGCAGAAATGCATATATTTCTTCAATAAATGTAACATTGTCCTCTCCATAAAAATTATTTCATAAAACCCACTGATAAAATATGGTATTCAGAGAAAATTAACCTTATTTTCCCAATTTCAAAAAAATATCTAAATAGAACAGCTGAAAACAACTGTTTTTGTACAGCCATTCCAGCCAAGACACAGGAGCGCCACCTGTGCGTCAAAAGTGTAACTACTGTCGCAAAATCAAATCTTTAAATGGCTTCAAAAAAACTTACAATTATGACAATTAAGACTTTTAGGTTCCATCCAGAGCACAATCTGACCTTTTTTTTCCCCAATTCGAAATTGTGGTTATTTATATTTCTGCAAATAGTTAGTTTTGTGCAACATGGATTGCGCGCAACATTTCCATAGCCAACGCATGGATAAAGTTGCGTGTGACGTCACGACTCGCAACATAATTGCAACTGAAGTTGCCGGAAACAATGAAATCTATTCCTGAATGTTGCCAGTTTCTTCCGCAAGATGGCGATCATTTCTCGTGGTTCTATTCAATTTTACCAATCCACCAGTGAACAATTATATCTCTAAACGGCTATTTATCCAGCATTTTTTGGAGATACAACTTTTGATGTTTTCAGCTTAATTATTTATCGCTATTTAACTTGTCTGGGAAAAATAGAAAATAAGTAGTAATGGTTGCAAAAGCAAAAAGACAAACAAAACTATAAATCTCTAGGCCTAAACATGATTATCGATCGTAATTCACATCCCATCACATTTTGGTGCATGCAATCAATTCATGCAACCAAGGGCGTCAGTCACAAAAGCAAATGCAACATACTGCGATTACACTTACACAGCTTCAAACAAAAAATCGTTAATTTCAAAAATGGCCATATGCAAATCCACCTTTCCACACTGCGGCAAAATATACAATTAAAAAACATAGCCCAACGCAATTTTATATATAAAACATCTTATTTGAGCGTAAATTACGGAAATCAAATCGCCGATTGTCTCGAATTTGCAAATAACTGTAGACGTTTAAATCGCACATTCGAAAAACCGAACGAAATTTGAAAAATCAAAATACAGCCTACCTGCAGATTTCCGCTTCGAAATTACGCAGCGATGGCTTCAAACGTTTTAAGACGAAAGCTATACGCTATGACGAAAGCTTTGCGCGAAGACGAGACGATTTTTTCGACAAGAAACTTGAAAACGCAAGACACCAAGAGTGCACCACACTGTTCTGTTCTGACTTCCAACAGAACGCTAGTACCGGGGCTCGACGACAGGGGGAGACACTCATCGAAACCATGCCAATAGAATTATATTTTCCGTCAGCCAATCACAGAGGAAAGCAGCCTGATGACTTCACAATGCGTTTTAGGCTGGTGACGATAGCAGCCTGATGACGTCGGTGGAATACCCCTGCGATTATACCATAGCTATGATTATAACTTGAATTTCAACAAACCAGCACGAGTTGTGACGTCATAGTGCGTCATAAAAGCTTGGCCTCATGCACCGCGAAGCGGTAATATTCGAATTTTATAATCGAAATAAAAGGCCATTCCAATTCGAACGTCAACCCATGGTCAACCCACGGATTATATACGTACTATATGGATAGCGCACACGAATGGGGGGCTCGGTCGGTTTTCCAACTTCAGTCACGTGACCTCGCCTATGACGTATTGCAACCAAAATGGCTGGGTAGACGAGGCTACCCGTAGGCCAAGTACCCAGCCGGTCTGGAAGCTGGAGTCGCATTTTATTCGAACGTGACGTCATCAGTCAGTGGGGGTAATCCATAAATGATGTTATCGAATTTAACGCAAACACAACGGCGATCGTCCCAATTCAGATGAACGTTAAATACAAAACTGAATAATACCACGTACCTACTCGCACAACTGAATTGGACTTATGTAAAAAAGTTATTTCATATACTGTCTATATATACATATAGGGAACATATGGTGGCCATATTGTTTCAGATTATCCTATAGGGGGCCGTCCATTTAATACGTACGCACGGGAGGGGTAGCAGGAAATGTGACGCATGAGTATTGGGGGGGGGGGGGGGATTTCTTCCAAGTGTACGTACACCAGCCACCTGGAAACTTGGGTTAAACCCGCATTTAGTGAAGAATTTAGCTACTTTGTACATATATATGTACTGAATTTGAATTAATACCTGTGTAAAGTAAAAAGCAGCTTGTTATAAGTTAAATATAGTAAAATAAAAATTGTGATGAATCATAGTTATAGTAAATGTGTACGTACGGGGGGGGGGGGGGTTGAGTGTGACGCCTGCATACAGAAGGAAGGAGGGAGTGTAAAAATTACTAAAAATGAGTACGTATTAAATGGACGACCCCTAGTATCCATTAAGACCTTTTAAAAAGTAGTATAGCTACAAAAATGGTCTTAATTACAGTGGGACCTCGATATAGCGTCTCCCGCATACAACGTTTTTCCGCTTATAACATACAAATCCAATTTAACCGATTTTCAGCATGCCTTTTTAGTGTTAGAAAATCCCGCATATAACGAACCCGCAGTGGGTTGCGCAGCAGCCCCGCCCTCTCCTGATTTTTCCAATCATGCCGACTCGCAAAGTTCAAAGTTCTTCTGCATAACGAGTCCTAATTAAGATGTACTATGTAAACAGTATACATACTATCTACATTAGTATGTTCTAAAATTTAAATATAAAAAGTTCTCATAATAAAAAGCTTGTGCGTGACGTTTCCACTTCATTTATTGCAAAAAACAAAGAAGTCCGCATTTAACAAATCCCGCTTATAAAGTTGAAAAATATTGCATTTGACCGCAACGCTATATAGAGGTCCTACTGTAGTCGGCATGCCACTCTAGCAACGTGCAGTTTCCAATTGTTTTTGGACATTTGACATTGCTAAAATAGGAAAACTACCTTTGCAGTTTCCAGTTGAAGGGTAATTAAAATAGTAATTTTCTTATTTTCATTTCAACATAAAGCTACAATTTTCACGCCAAAAACTAACTTGATAAAACGAATGGAGCACGAATTTCCTAATCACTTGTTGATTTCACTGACATGATGTATTAAAACCGTTTTTCAGATAGCAAACGAGATATCGCCGCACATATACGCATGGCTGAAACGAAATCACCAAATCTGATAGTATTACATTAAGTGATAGGGAAAATGATAGCATTACTTTTGGATACGCCGGGGAAGGGCATATATGTTACCGAGATTACAGAATAAGCTTTTAACATATGGAATTCTCAAGTTTGCGTTGCACTCCGATAACAACTATAGTACGTATAGTAGCACAGATGGGACGCGAGTTACCACACACCGTATTTCGACTGGCAACAACTAACTACCCCAATTGGGAAGGCGACCTGATAAGACTTATCGGTGATAACGGTAAGCAACACCGATACAAACTACTTAATACCCCTCGAAAACAGTCCGTACCACCACCGCGGCTCCCGGAGAAACAACCACTTTCTCGCAAACTTGACCGAAAAGCTGACGGTGAATGTGACCCAAGGTAGCCGGATGGCGAAGGCCGGCCCAATGTACTGTTCCTGTTATAGGGTAAGTATAGCTAAGGGTACCCATACTTGTACGGTTATTCCTCAAGGATTGGACTGCTAATAGCAGTGCAAACCTGTCGGGTAGAAATTTTAAACACGAACGAAATAATTCGAAAACTAAACGTTCAAATTCAAGACAAAAACCGTTTCAATTCGAAACTAAAACGAATTGGTGGAGGTTTGGGCCACTCTAGCAGTTCAATCCTTTACGCCTATGGCTACGCTTAAGATGCAGCAAATCTAAGTTTCAACCTAACGAAGTAATCGGCCCTTTGGTAGTCCAAATTAAAAAAAAACTATAGTTAGTTTCCCTTCCAAGTTAATAATTTAGCTGGGGGATGATGTCGGGTGCCGTTACCCCTTCCCCCTTCATTGGACCATGGTCATGTGATACTCTCTTCAACTCTTCATCCCCTAGCTAAAGTATCAACTTGAAGGCGAAACAACTGATAATAAGTGGAATAGTATGGTTCACGTCAAATGTAGTTGTTTTTGACACTTGCCGCTTGCTCTCTATAAGGCATTCGTGGCTACCGTGATGATCTGGTGCTGCTCGAGTCCACCACGGGTCGCACCGACACGGTACATGCCCGTAGGTCTGAACACGGACCGGGTTCACGTGTTAACGACCGCCGACTCGATCGTGGCCGAGTACTTCATCAGTACCCTGGAGTTGAACGTGACTTCGGTAGGGGTCTGCGACAACCCGTGGAACTCGTGCGTGGGCCGCTGCACGGACACCCCGGTGCCCGGTTTCTACACTTGCTTCTGCGATGCCCTTTGCCGGCGGTACGGCGACTGCTGCTTGGATTACGATAGGCACTGTTCGGTAAGCGACGAAGAGGATATCAGCGGAGGACGCCTAAACACGGACAAGTCGTACTTCGCTTGCATCAGGCCCGACTTGGAATCGCGCAGTACATTTGGCATGCTCATGGTCGACAGGTATAATAACGCTGAAGCAGACAGAAATGACGAAATTGCACATTTTCATTTGAGATTTCACGATAAAATGTTGTATCACTGATATACACAGGTGCCCACAGGATTACAGGGCGCATAATTCAACTCGGGATCTGTGCGAGCAAAGTGGAGACATGTGGCCGGTAACATCAGGATTCGGAGACGTGTTCCGCAACGTACACTGCGCAGAGTGCCACCACATGCGCAACGTCATTCCTTGGAAGAAAAGAGCAAGCTGCGAGTCCATGGAGTCGTGCTACTTGGAGTTCGTTCCTCCCCTCGACTTGCCTACACCACGGCCATGTCTTTTCCACGTAGGACGGTGCAAGGACCCAGACGCTCCGGCCTCTCTACAAGAGGCGTGCGGTGCCTACAGCGGATCAGTGTTCCGCGTGTCAGGTGCTCATTTTGTCCAACACAAATCTCGCATTTCCCTGGCAATATATAATATTGCAAAGTTCATCGTTATTTAACGAACTTCAGTAATGATATCAGAAGGCGAAAAATTGTGACAATTGAAGCTAGTTGAAATTCAAAAAGGGCCCCAAGTCCGAAAACAAAGAAACTGATAACGTATAAAACCCTGCAATGTTGTGTTTTGCATGACTGTTTTTGCACCTAATTGTAACTATTATTGGAATGCTCAGGTGAAAAATGAAAGGCGCCGCGATGGTTATAGGAACTTTTCATTTGGTTGTTTTGCAACCACTAATACTCGAAAAAAGAATTTACCTAATTTGAACTTCAGCTCTTCAATTGTCTGTCCAAACTCCATGACATTTTTTTTAAATACAACTCAAATCCCAAGTTTTTCCATACAAGCATCTGCAAATACGTAACGGTGTACAAATCTTTCATTATCAATTTGCCCAAGGAATTAGAAAAGATTTAGTTCTAATTCTACTCAACACTTAGGTGATTTCGACAAACACGACCCCAGAAGCGTGGCTGGGGCGGTTAACAGCACCGCGTACAAGAACTTCCACTGCGCGCAGTGCAGCGGTGAGCAGGTCAAGTCGCTCATGTGCCCCGCGTGGTACCTTTCCGCCACGTACATCAACCGAGAGCAGTCGGTTCGCAGCCTGCAACCATCCTTCAGAAACGACATAAGCGACACGTCGGCCATGATCATCAACCTACTGCTCTTCGTGGAGACGGTCAGGTCCGGCAACTTGCCGGCAGCCTTCTCGGTGCTCTTCAACTTCGACCTGGACGGCGAGAACGTCATGTTCAACACGCAGGACTCCGCATGGTGGGCAGCCACTCAGGAGTACTGCCAAGACGACGAACTCTGGGACCCTTTCTTGAACCAGTGCAGGCCCTTGATGTGCGGCGCAGAATACGATCTCATAGACTACCAATGCGTGGAGAAGAACAGCAGCTCGACGTACAACTCGACGCTGACGGCTAACAGTGACACGGCCAACAGCGTGCTCAGGATGGACACCTCTTCCGTGCTCATCACCCTCGACTTGGACCTGATCGCGTTCGGCGACAACAACCTCGAGACTGTGAGCAAGGCACTGCAAGAAGATCTTCTGGACATGCTGGCCCGGAGTCTGGACCTGAGCAGTGCGCGGTTCACCAACTACACGCTCCAGGAACTGGACGAGATGCCGCAATGGAGTTCGAATGGCCCATTGATCAGCAGAGTGCAGGAATCGACGACAAGCTACTCGGAGATGATGGGCACCGTCTCGTTCGTCTTCTCCGGTTGCGAGAATCGCACGGAGCCTTCGATAGCGATGGTGCTATCGACCCTGTCTCTGGGGGTGTCTTCCAACAAGATCCTCATGTACATTGGCACCAACAACAGCATCATAGCTAGAGCGGTTGGCATCCAGGAAGTGGCAGCTCAGAAGTCGGACAACTCGCTCAACTGGTGCACCCAAGGCCTGGTACGCGAGTACGTCAACGAGCCGTTCAACATCACCATGCGGATGAACGGCGATGATGGTGACGTCACCGCGCTGCTTTACATGCAGAGCACGGGGCAGTATTACAATCAAGGCGAATTCCTCATGAGTACGCTGTACCAAGGATCATCCGATCGGTCAGTCACCAACGGCAGCACTTGCATCTTAACCTGCGAAAACCTGCCGCCTTCCAACTGCTCGTCAAACGTCTACGTGGCCCTCTTACCGTGGGAGTACAGCATCTTGGCCAACGGTACCATCCTTTATGTCGGCAACTCCACGGTCCTCCACGAGACGTACGAGCCGCAGGAGTACCAATGCAACCACGGCGTCATCTCGGTGTGCTTTCACCCGGAGGACATAGCCATCGAACCGGACCCGGGCTACGACTGGGACTCCGCGTACCCACTGCGCATAATCGGCACCGTCTTGCTGGGCCTGTCCGTGGCCGGAGTACTGGCCACCCTCGTCTCGTACAGCCTCTTCGAGCAACTGAGGAACCTGCCGGGAGCAAACATGATCAACTTAGCTCTTTGCATCATGGCGTTCCAGATCACGTTCCTGGCAGGGATGAGGGAGAGCGTGGACAATGCCGCGTGCCTCTACGTCGCCATCTCGCTGCACTACGAGATCCTCGCGCTCTTCTGCTGGGCCAACGTGATGGCCATCGACATGCACTCCACTTTCGGTACGAGAAAGATCCAGTCGACGACGAGAACGAAAGCCAAGTACCTGCCCAGGTACATGGTGTACGCGTACGGTGCGCCAGCGCTCATAGTCTCCGTCTGCTGCTTCTTCAACTTCTGCGAGTGCGTCGACGGAGTGGTCATCGGTTACGCCAAGTCCAACATCTGCTGGATCACGGAAGGCAAAGCGCTAGCGTTGGCCTTTGCGCTCCCGCTCGGCCTCATCCTCGCTGTAAACTTCCTCCTCTTCGGCCTAACAATCAGGAGGATGAGACGCAACAAGAAAGAGAGGCGCAAGCAGAAGATCTTTACGAAGAAGACACGAAGGAGGCAAGACGTTCAGATTTACGCCAGGATGTCTTCGGTCATGTGTTTCACATGGGTCTTCGGCTTCGCGATGGCCATCGAAGCAAATCCACCGTGGCTCTTCCATACTTTCGAAATCCTCTTTGTGTTGACCAACACGATCCAGGGCTTGCTTATCTGCCTAGCGTTCGTATGCAACAGCCGAGTGTTGGACCTGTACAGAGAGCTGCTTCAGAAGTGCTGTCGCAATGCGACTCGCGCTTCCAACCAACCGAAGGAAAATTCGACGGCTCCGGGTTTGCGGACTCTGTCCACGGAGACCTTCGTGTCGACCATTTCACTGCCTTCTTCGCAAGATGGCCAATAAATCAAGCTCAAATTCCTGTAAACCACAATAGACCTATGTAACATTTCAAACAGAAATTCTGAACCTCTAAATCTAAATATGTGCCCAAAAATGAGAAGATACCAGGTGAACTACTATAACAGAATTCAGGTATGCGTGTTGGAAAACACTACCATTTTTCCTAATTAGTATACTTACTAGTCGGTGCCAATAAAATCCCTAATAAAGCTTACAAAAGATCTGAAAATTAATTGTACATTACAACCGTCCTTTTCTTTTTCTTCTTTTCTTCACTCATTATATTGCTCGATATTATTTGCATATCACACCTTCATCACAAATCAAGAATTAAAAGAAATGAAGGCAATGCCTCCTGCTTATTACAACCTTATAGATTTGAGATATACATTTCCTGCCAAAAGCCGCGTTATTATGTTAAAGACAAATAGCTTTATTTGGACAAATTGAATTACATTACACATGAATAATCACAAACAGGACTCAAATGTAAGACTGAAATCAGCTTGGACACAAATGTCTCGGCAACGGTCTCGAATGATGATTCCGCGAGGGGCAGCCCGAAAGGCAAGGAAGATGGAACAGGGTAGGCGAAATGGGAAGGGGAAAATGTACATGCAAAACCACACTGTTTTGTTATCTTCTCACTCCCGAGCATATATCATCCAGCGAAAAACCACCATTTTCAGCAAGCAGCACGTAAGGTCCAAAATAGACTACTGTTCCTTATATAACCCCATTTTGTAATAACCACTTTCCCCCCCAAGTTATCCTGCAGCAAAAACTGAATTGCTGTTCACAGGGAGCCAAAAGACTGATCCCGCAAGTGGTGACACTACGTTAAAAAGAGTACACCGTTACCCAAACCTTTACATGTTTCAAAGGATATGGGTAAGAGCCTCCCTTCTTAAACCTTGCCTCTTGTAAAGAGTCGATTTTGGACCACCGAGTTGCATCTTCCCGCCAACTTTCCACGCACGCACATACGTGTTTTTTGTTTTATAATGGCTGTACAAGAAATCTACGCTACATACATTTTTCTTCACACAAAGGCAGAGGAAAGTCATCATCTCTCATCATCACCTTCGCATCAGTCGCAATTCAACTAAACAAGGGCACACCTGATCTCCGCTAACTAAGCAAACTTGTGCGGGATGGTGATGGTAAGAGGTTGTAGCGTTGAGGCGAAGAGATAAAGACAGACCGTAATGTATGTAGGCCCTATACAGTGGTTTGCGGAGTTTCGGGGAAGGGAGGGCTTTTTTACTCGAGTCACACCACCTTGTATACAAGGGCACACGATGGATATACATATCCTAAACCGTGATCTCAAAAAAACGAACAAAATTAAAAATCGAATCGACTCGCAACTGCAAAATAAATACCGCTAAGTTGGGATCCGATCACGTGGCCTTTTTTTTTACGGCATTCCCTTTTCGAGCCACTCACGTCTCCCGCTTCTCGCTCGCTTGACGACGGCCTTTTCGGCAAAGGGCCGGCGCACCATTTCGTAAAATCCGGTTACGCTGGCCAGCCGCGCAAACTTCCACGCACCGCCAACAAGGCGAGAGGTTTCTATCTTGCATTTTACAGATATATGATCACATACAGCGTTATAGTAGAAAAATCAGCTCGGGGTGGAGGGAGAGAGAGAGAGAAAGATTATTGGGTCCGCAACGTTGCGCCGGACCAGATTGGGGAACTTGGCGGCGAAACGTTGCCAACCTACCGCTTTAAATGGCAATTATACGTTTCAGTTTTTACGCTCCTTCTCCTTGCGCACTCTCCGTCTTTTTTTCCTCTCGCTCCCACGTTATGTCTTATGGTCACATGTACCTTGCAAAAAGTGTCTGTTAGTTACTCAAATGGCAGTTTTCGATTTCTTTTACGTGATCGGCCGAGAATTGGTGGAGTTAAGAGAGTCGAGAGATAGAATGGGCGAGATGAAGGAGAAGGAAATCTGCATTGCGTTGTGTGGGTAAAAGAAAAGGTTCCAGGGATATTGTTAATGCCGATGACGGAGATGATAACAATCGTGGCGGCAAAAAACCGAATAAATGCCAAGCCGATGCACTATATTATTATAATCACACTCACTCACACCGAAACACGCACACTAAAGCTCGGAGAGAGAGAGATTAGAAGCTCTCGCACTTACTTTCAGACTCGTCAAAACGGGATATTTTGTCGTTCCACTAGGGCTCTTATTTTTTGGTTTGTTTCCGATACGGGGATGTGAAGCAGTTGGCCTAGGCCCATACTTGACGGGGGCGGAAAAAGGAAAAATACCGTATCTCTCTACTACGTGTTTTGGGGACTTGGGAGGTTGAGGTCTTCTCAGGGAGGAAGGAACGAAATCGGCGTTGGGGGGAGGGGGGGGGGGGCAGGCAAAAATGGTAAAAAGCTATTGAAGCGGAGTCATACAAGATAGAGATAGAAGAGCGGCGAGAGGCTCGAGGAAGGAGGAAGGAAGGAAGGAGAAAAGGGGTAACGCGCACAAAAATCGTGTCAAGATTTTATAAAAACGCACTTCGAACGACGACGCAATTGCATTTTCTACACTTTGTCGGTATAGGTTTGTTCGGGCTTGTATTTGGGGCCGATGAGAAGAGGGTTTGAGGTACGGGGGACGGGATGCGTGGGGAAACGGGATCAGGAAAGGTAACGGAACGAAGAAATGAAAAAAAAACACACTTTCATATATTATAATGATAGAACTTTTTTTGTCCAAGGAAGAATGTCATTACGGTGCCGGATTGTGAGCGAAAACTGACCGCGTGACCACGTCTGGCCCTCGGCAGCCCCGAAAAAAGTGGCCTGCGGCACGTAGAACACGTAAAACACCACCTTGCTTCTTTAACAATAATAAACCGATCGAACATTCTTCTCGATCTGCTTTTTTTTGTTCCTTTTTTCTCTTTTTACTTTCTTCACTTTAAAATTACTTTATTCTTATCGCTGAAATCGGTAATAATGGGAATCATAACCCGCGCGAGCGCAACGACAGTATAATCATAAAATGGGGGCAAAAAACGTCCGCACCGAGTGGCAAGAAGTGAAAGTTATACGGAAAACACGGGGATGGGGAAAATGTTGCGTTGCCTACGCGGGGCCGCGCCGTGTGTAGTTATAGTTAGTTAGTTAGCTTAACCGGCGAGCGATCTGGGTTTCTCTCCGTCAATTTTCTGTAAGTAGAATCAACGTCATCGTTATTATTATTATTATCATTATTATTATAGGCGCAGAATTATTCGCTAAATAAACAACCGAAAAGAACCAAAATAAAAACTGACCGCTGCTCTCCGGTTGTGTATTGTGTTCAATATTCTGCGCGCGCGGTCCAACCTTATAGTTACGTTCAAACTCCTCCGAACTTTCCGAATTAGATTTAACCCCCTTTCCCTGGAATCGGCCAACCAATCGAGGCAACAATCAACCTCGGCTCCACCAGTCATTGTTTTCGTGATCACCGTCACGTGAGCAAGTTGTGAACCGCTTCGGGAAAATGCAAGTATCGGAAATTGATCATTTCTAACGTGAGAATGCGGAAAGTACAAATAAAAATATCAACTGTATTGGTCATCTTGTCGGGAAGGGGTAGAAATGGACATAAGGGGGAAAGAAAGTAATCAAAACATTTCGGCAGATTTCAAATTCTCTATTCCCCTCTTTAAAACGCATTACTAAGATAGCTCCCCTCAGCTTCAACACCATGAACCGGGGTCTCGGCCAACACAAACAAGCTTCAACGGCAAAGCAACCGAAAGCGGTTAACGAACAATGTGGAAGATATTGGTCCAGCCAAAATACTACGTTATTCGCCGAGAATTGCAGCAGTAAATCATATCCCCCATTGTCTAGGAAACGTAAAACAAGAACGAAAAATGTACACAAAAAAAGGTTCTGGGCTGGGTGAGGACGAATTAAATAACTAATCAAGTAATAAGTTAGTGCTGTGTCATGCGTGGCATTCTTAGTCAACGGCAAAGATTCCAGATTTGCATGTGTGTGTGTGTATGTGCTACTGGGGCAGTAAGACTAGATGTGTCTTGCAAGTTCACAACAATAATAAAAAAATAATAATAAGCAGCAATAATTAATTACCTAACCGTGGAATTTTTTTCTTTTTTAAACACTCAACGAAATTTCAGCGCAATGCACCTAGGGCTGTCACCAACGACTCCTGCTTTTGCTTTTTTACCTGCAAACCTCACCGCAAAACGGTTCCCAACTATACTTTAGACTTTTGTAATCACCGAACGTACTTTGCACACGTGTCACGTGTGATCGTGTTCGGGAATTCCGTTCAGAAGGGAAAGGGAAGAAAGAGAGAAAATAAGAAAACCGGACGATGCTATGTTACGCATTTGGAAGCGAGGAGCCGGCTTGCTTGGCTTCTTAAAGACATTTTCTCACGAGTCGCAGTGCTCTTGCTATTTATCTCCCGTCTCTCGCTCAGACTTCGCATCCCAGGTAGATTACCGAGACGGGAAACAAAACCAGGAAACGAAAGAACAGAGAAACTGGGAGACGTTATTATTATAATAAAGACAGTGAGAAAGCCGGATAGACAGAATGGGGCGCGCGGAGAAGGGGGAGAGAGAGAGACAGAGAAAGCGGAAAAGGAAAAGGAAGGAAAGAAGGGAGACAGAGAGAGAAAGCTTCTTCATGCGTGCCGTATCGAATCGGCGTATTTTCTGACTAGACGGCTGCAGCATCCTCTGCCGACACTTATCTCTCCCGACGGCACACCGACCGACATCCAACGGTGCCAAATTGCGCGGACCCGATACGCTCGCAGATGGTCAGCTTCCGTCCGTCCTTGCGTCCCATCCCGTCTGCACTGTAGAAGGCGAAACGATCTTGTTTCACGTTAGCACTAGTCGAACTACCCGCTGCTGTCGGTGTGCGTTTCCCTAATTCCCTTCTTTTCCTCCTCCTCCTCCTCTTCTTCTGATTTTGTTATTATTCCTTCTTCGTTCTTTCTTGCTTTCTCCTGGATGACTGGTTGGTTACTTCTGTTGTCGATGTTGCTGTTGTTTGTAGGCTGGTTGGCTGACTTACTGGCTGATTGGCATGTTGTTTGGTAGGCAGCGAGAGAGATAGAGTGAGAGAGAGAGAGAGATAAGATCTGGAGACTCGCCGTGCTTTTTCTTTTCCTTTTTTTTTTGCTCTCGTGCCAACGTTCTCTGTTAATTCCAGATCTTGAGGAAACTATCCCACGAACCCGTGGCCACGGCCATTCCGTCTTCGGTCACGCCGAGACAGCTCACGCGGTTATCGTGGCCGGCTAGAACACCTGCGAGAGGGAGAAACTCTGTTTCATTTCTCCGATAAGATATCAATATAGTGGAGAACCTCGAATACGATAGCGCGATTCTCGGCAAAGTGATGTGGTTGGAAGGACGTGGTTGAATCGGCACCGTCACAAAGGTCTGCCAAAAAGAATTCCGTTCCGACAAACACACGCGCAAGAACTAACCTGCACGTTCCGTTCGCATCGAATCCCACACGTTGCAGTTGAAGTCGTCGTAGCCGGCCAGCAGGAGACGGCCGCTTTTCGAGAACGCCACCGATGTTATCCCGCATATTATGTTATCATGCGAGTACATGGCCAACTCCTGGTCGGCCCTGATGTCAAACAGCCGGCATGTGGCATCGTCAGAGCCGGTGGCGAATGCGTAACCGTTGGGGAAAAACTGCAAAAACCGGACCATCCCTATTAACCATTGGATAACTATCATAGTTATGCATCATACTGCTTTGTATATTGTGTGTTTCCTGAATATAGCAAAGGAGTGATTAGGAATTGCATATAATTGTCACGTGGGTCCGACAAGACCAATGGCGGTCATCCATCTAAGTATTCTAATTCTGCTCAAGCAAACAAAAACGACATCTTTGGGAGAGAAAAACCAATTGCCAACTTACCGTCACCGCGTTTATGTCCGACTCGTGGCCGGGGAAGGTTTGCTTGCACATCCCGTCGCGAATGTCCCACAACTGCGGCACGCAAACAACTTGGGTTAAGAGTCCAAATTTCGGCAACAACACGTGAACTCACTTTGGCAGAAGCATCGCAAGCCCCTGAAACGAATGTCCTCATGTCGGGGGAAAGGGACAGACTCATCACGTCCCCCGTGTGCCCGGTGAACGACGTGCACTGCTGGCCCGTTTCTATATCCCAGAGCGCGCTGTGAACGCGGAACGAAACCACGTATGAGCCACGGTATTAGCCGACAGGTCTCTCTCTTCGCAACCAAGAAAACACCCTAAACAAACCAAGTCATGTCTCCCGAGCTGGTCACTATCTGGTTGTCGTCGAGGAAGCGGCAGCAAGAAAGGTAGCCCGTGTGTCCGGGCAACTCTCGGCTAACCCGCACGTTGCCCTCGCGCGTTTTCAGGCTGTAAATCGAGCAAATGTTGTCCAAACCTCCGCAGGCTACGAAGCTGCCCGATGGAGCGTAGGCACATGTCATGACCCAACTGGAGCGGAGCGGAATGGCATGAACCTGCAAACAAAAGAAGAACAAAAAGACGTTTCCACGGTTATATCGGTACGCTCGCACGAGACTTTAAAGTGTGCGTACCTTGTTCGTTGTGTACGAATCCCAGACGATGAGCTTGCCGTCCTGCGAAGCTGAAACCAAGTTCCTGAACGTGGGAGGAAAAAAAGCAAGAATGCAGGTTGAGATCGTGTGTGTGCCGTAAGATTCAATCATCGTTTCGCAGTCAAGGAGAGGCTGGACCTATTGTACCGTGAATCAGAGCCCCAGTGCATGGCGTAAATTTTTGCGAGGTGGCCTCTGAGTGTCCGACGTGTCCGCATCTGGATCCGACCGATGGGCTCCATGGTCACGGTGGCCTGGACCAGCGTCGTATCACAAGCGGCTTTCCGTGCATCCTGAAATACAATCCCTCATCGTAATCCGCAAAAATACAGCCTACTTAAATAATCCCGGTGCTTTTGTTTTAAGTTCCTCTCAAAAATCTACATGTTATGTTGGAAACCCGTCTACGCCAATCGTCCAATCGTGTCATTTAAGCCAACTTTCCTTAGAATGTTGCTCAGAGTGACTGTATAAGATTTTAGGGATTCAAAGATCGAGAAATTTGACTGGAAATTTGTACCAGAAAAAACCTATTACATAGAAGAAATTCACAATCCATTCATTAAAGTTTGGTCGTTCGCAAATTTATCATCACACAAGAGTAGCAGTTACTTTGCAGTGCACAAGATCACATTTGAAAACTCGTGTTATGTTCCAATCTCCATTATTCTCGTCAAGCTCTCACTTAGAGCCTGTAGGTATACAGAAATCACTTTCTCCGAAAAGCCAATGTTGCTAAGCATCACTCGAGACACGTAACAAACAAGTCGTACCCGAGATACCGAAACAACAAAAGCAGGGATGTAAAAACCCCACGCTGCGTGAATATTTTTACCGAACAAACACGCAGTGATCTGCTGCAAAAGTCTCCACTGACAACTTCTCGAACAACAAGTTCACTTATTTATAGCCTCGCGTGTTGATACTTCTTAAAAATTGCTGTATTTCTCTTCTCCGACCCCGAAGTAAAAATTACACGGCGAGTGTCGACAGCCTTCCGAATAACTACGTAGCACTTTGGCAGGTGCACGTGGAAAAAAAAACATCTCTGCTAACAAACCATCCCCAATGAGCAATGTTCAGGAAAGATGGCATGAAAGGTTACCGTATCCTGTTTATTTCCGAAACCAGGAGCCAATGGTCCGTCTCTTTTTCTCCGAATGGCTTCAAAGCACTGCAACCGTATCATACTCGTAACCACAAAGGAAAGGTGCACAATTTCTCATGAATTTCTATATGTACTTAAGACATTCCACAAACGAGAAACACTTCGAACATCAAATGTCTATTGACACACAAGCTACAATTTCCAAGTGTTCTTTCTCAGGCAAGTCTGATCGAGTTTCGTTACATGATGTCTATTCATATGTTCATTCTATTAGGAAATGTCTAGAAATAATGGAAATGAACCCCTTGCCTTTGTGACTTGGTCACGGCTATGAATCTCTTCCTTCGGATGCAAGTCTACTGTAGCCAATATCGAAAGCATTTTCGTTGTAGGCAGGTTTCCAACATACAGAATTACATTGTAATTTTAACGGCCTCGATCTGGTTTTCCACCTTATATAATCCCCCTTCCCTATCATTACTAACCTACACTACCAAACCATTTCAACTTCCACAAATGATGCAAACAGATTTGCATCATGAATGGCGCTTTCAAAATAAGCAAATATCTGGTGTTGCACGCAAAAAGATTTCTTCAAATTTCGCAAAATTTGGAGTTTGATACGAAAACGATCAACATGGAAATTCACAAGTAATTATCTTCTTAAATTCCAGATCTAAAACCATATAAGATATGTTGGTATTATCAATTAGTAAGTTGTAGAGGACTATTTGTTCGATGGAACTGCAAATTCACAACAGAATGCGAATAGATAAAGAAAAGGTTTCCCGTATACTCACGCGTATCGTGTTTTTAAGGGTTTCGGCCTCCTGCCTTAGACTATCTAATTCATTCATTCTTCGGAATAATTAGCAAACGCCTGCGAAAAAGAAGAAAGAAACACGGCTTCATTAATAATTATGACAATAGCAGCATGCAACTACCTGCGCGAGAAAACGACACTAAAATAAAACACACGAAAACGGACACCCACGCAATACGACCCAAACCGCAGGGATGCTTTTCAGTGGAAAACGGTTCAAGCAACGAGACAAAGGTATTGATCCCGGGAACATTGATCCCGACAGACTCCGCGTCTCGCGTGAGACTAAAAATCAGTAGCTGCTTTCCCTGCTGCTCGAGAAGAGAAGGAGGATGCAGATGGAAGTCACACGCGCGGCGTGCGCAGAAAAGGTCCTTCCGCAAGTGCGCGCACACACACCGCAAAAGTGCAAAGTGTGACAGCAACTTGCGGGAAGTAAGGAGGACGGAGAGGATGTGTCCATTTCTCCCCGTCCATTATCTCAAACTTCCTGCTTCGCTTACAAACACCATCGATCCGCGTGTTCCCGTTTGGTTCTCGTCCCGTTCCCGCCCGGGGGAAGACGGTTTTTCCATTCTGGGAGGAAATGCTTCTCCGCTGATGTCATTGCACGGTGCACGGCATTTGCGTCCGCGCTGTTGCACAGCCAGCCTAAAAATACACTTCGCGATCAATCACTCGATCAATCGCGACCGAACCTCGCCAACAAATCGGGATTTCCGAGAAACCAAGGGACTGCCGTAGTGAGAGAAATGGTTTTCCTTTTTTTCCTTGGGGAGGGTGGGGTTTCTTTCCCTCCCTTCCCAAAATGTCTAAGGTTGCTGACAATCAAGAAACATACGCTACTCTACAACTTGCAATATCCACCTGGAAGCAAATTACGTTCCAAATCCCGGCCACAGAAAACCAGTATAAACTCAGTTAATAGCCGCTAAATTACACACTTTATTATTCAAATCCCACATGCGAAAATGCAATGACAGGGTTCGATCGCACCAACTTCTGAGAAAATCACAAAATTGAAATGTTAATTGAGAACTCGCAAATAAGAGATCTCCTAATGACGACAGTTATGAACTGCCTATTGGCGTCGCGATTGCACGATTGCTTTCCACATTTAAGATACTTACACTGAAATTCGGATAACCGCGCTCGTTTTGCTGTCAAACCCGAGAACGCCGGCATTGTTATTCTCATCGCTGCGTGTTAATTCCGCTCTTCTCGTTCAAATACACTTCACGGAAACACAGCCGATATATCCCACATACAGATCAAAATAACTTTCCCGCAGAAATTCTCGGTTTTGACGCACTCCTCTCGTATATTTATTTTCTGAAACGCCGCCAAGCTGAGCGCGTCCTACTTCTTCCTCAAAAATATTACGCGTCCAGATCTAGCTACAACACGCTACCTGCGCCGACTCTTAATTTTCGCATTTCATTTCATTTTAGCCACCGTGTCATCTTCGACTAATGGAGTTACCGTGTTCTGATAAGCATGGCGCTTCAATAACAGACACGTCCATTTTTGCATCGCTTCGGGTTTTTGTCCCGGCCCCCACCCCACCTTTCTCAAATCTCTTTTCACGCCATCAGTCTGTCAGCCTCAACCTTACCATTTTTTTAAATTTACGTGGCCTTTAATGACTCTTAATCGGCGTCGTCCTATCACGTACCCAAGCTGAACTGAGCAACGTCACAATTCAGGTTAATCTGCGAATTGCGCATGTACCTTGGCCATGTGGCATTTTGGTTTGCGCTTACAGATCAATCCGTCCTTTTTCGACACGTGTGCAATGGGAGGTACGGACATGAACTCGATTATCCGAAACCAAACATATAACCACCCCATGTTCAAGTACACAATCGGCAATAACTTCATGTGTGCAATAATTACTGAAGAAAAACACTACTGTTTCTAGTGTAGTTCAATTTCTTTCAGACCAATACTAGCTCTAAGTCGCAAAATTGCACAATTATTTATATCAATCCAATATATAGCTATCAATTGACTTTAACCATCTTGAAATGTGTAGGTGACTTTGCAAGGACTAGACATTAGTTATTCAGCTTATAAGCATCGTCCAATCAGTGGGAAACAAATAGAAAACAATGGCATGTTTTTAAATAAATGTCAAACCAACTACATATTACTTTTTATAAATGTTACCGAGTGCAGCACGTCATTTCAAAAATTTTAGGACTTGCTGTACAAACATCTTTGTACCGTCGAATTCAGATAACCAAGTTTGTACCGTACAGCAACTTAGGTTTGCAATTTACCACCAAATTGCAAGTTAATTGTGCCACTTTCCTACAACAGGACAGAATGAATTAGGATTAGTGCGAAAGAAATCTCTACTTAATTATAGCGCAAGAATTGCTGGCATAATACACATCTGCACTTTTGTTAAAATGCACCTGGAAAATAATCATTTTACTGCTTCATTGCCGGAGATGACGATATCAGGTGGAAAAATGACAAAATTCAATCTTGTATCTTGAAATCTGAAAGTGTGATCGCAAAGCATGCATTTCTTAGTAAATAGGTTTCTTATCATGTTAAGAAAACAAACCACAACTTTACTGCTTCTCGGAAAGATCAGCTCTTCTGTTTTGTGAACCGTGCCGTTCAATCCGAAAAGCACTTCGCTGCAAATGAAAACAAACCTGGCGTAATAATACGAATATGTATCCTTGTGTCCAATCCAATGTTTCTTCTTCTTCTTCTTTTCATTCTGCTTGCTTTTTTGCAAACACTTTCAATTTTTTACCAACATCTTCCCTCATTACTGATAACTTTCTCAATTTTCCACTGAACACGTATCCCGAACACTTCTACTTACCAACCAACACAGTCACCATTAATAACATCACTTTTTCAAGAACAACAAATTTCAATGTTTCTAATCTTAAGTGCTAGTCATGGAATTGCCGCACTCCATTTACACAAAACACTTTGCTCTTATCAGTTTCCAGGAAACCAGAGCGCAATTCTTAAACACATACAGTATGCATGTATATAAGCTACCTGTTAAATTGAAATCGCTTTCGAGATATTTTAGATATGAAATCATTAAATAAATCATCCCACCAGGCCTTACAACCTTGCAATGACTGGATATTTTAAGATTGTCAACACAATTGCATCACTTTTCAATCGATTTCTCTCAATCAAAACTTTCAAATCGATTCCCACATTTCCAAAGTTCATCTGTAAATTACAAGAAATTCTCGGCACTTTTTTTCTTGCTCTATTCTCTAACCTTTCATTTGTCCATTATCATACATATTTTAGGTATATATGTGCCATTCGTTGACTTTTAAATTACTTGTAATTTTTTTTGCAACCCACATTTTCCAATTCTGTTTTGGATTGATTTCCAACTTCGCATTTTTACATTTTTCCTACCAAAGTCGATTATTTCTTGACAACAGCATTCATTCCCTCAAAAATAAAATAAAAACCATCCAATTTCCCCAACAAACGACTTGCTTTCCATCTACCTTTCTATCACGAAATTTGATTATTTAGATTACCCTTATCCAAACAATACTTAAACTATACAAGTACAATTAATTTCTGTTACAAATCTTCTAAACGGTTTCAATATAAAGTAATTATGCACACACATATTGTTCCAGAGAATTGTATCACCAGCTGTTGTCAGCTAAATCGCTTAATTTTGTAAATTACAAATAGTACACAACATTGTAAATCAATTTCCCGAATTTTCTGTGTTCATGGATCTGTCCGCAAACATAATTATTATTTCACTACATTTCCAAAATATAAGCCCCTATGGTTTGCGTAAATATTATCTTTATATTCACAAACGGACAAATTCCAGGCTAAAACAGCGCCACCTAGCAGTCATATTATAGTCATAGACACACTGATCAACGAAATTTCACAGTATACACCTGCATTTATACAATTATCCGACCAGGTGGCGCTGTAAACGGATTGAATCAATTACCATCAACAGTAATTCCGTCATTTCTCGTAGAAAACAAGATGCTGCATTCCTCCAAGCAAAATAAACAGACAAACTTTAATCCCACCGCATCCAGCGAAATCAAACGAAACCTGTTATTTCCCGTGTAAAAGAAAACATTGCAACTGTCATTTCCCCCTCCCCCCAATTCGAAACAATCGCCTCGTCCGCTCTGCTCTTTCTCCCAACGGATTTCGAACGTTTTCAAAAATAAGTGCCGACCAATGGGGGCCAAAGGGGCAGGTCCTTTCATTCGTTCGTTCGAAAATACCCCACATTCACCCGGATGAATGTGGGGTATTTTCCAACGGGAAAAATATCAACGGAACAAAAAAATCCATACATTGTTTACCGGGGCGTAAATCTAAACGTACAGACAGACGACACAGAGCTGCAGGTTTACTCATCATCACATATATATATATGTATATATGTATACATACATATAGTACTATGTACGTATACGCACACACACACATACAAACATGGCGGATTGGAAAACGGAAACCCCCCCAGCATCGGGCACAAAAATGCTTGCACAAAACGGAGACCCGTCGCATTGCTTTTGCAACTCGATTTGTTTGACGATTATTAAATGGGGCTTTGGACGGTGTATTGACACGTTTCAATGCGGGATCGCATTTGCGGAGAATGCAGTGCGATCGCCTTTTCAAAAAGCGCTCATGCCCGGGACTTTTGCAGCGAACGCAAACCGACGACCGCCATAATACGAAAAATTCGGTGCGGATTTATTTCGCATCCGGTAAAAAAGAACACGGTTCCCTGTCTGTCGCCGTGGTATTACTATGTTATTAGGCGATCGACAGGCAATTTGCAACGCGCTTACTTACAGCCGTAGTCGATCGGATTTAAATGGCTTGTGGCCGGTATGGGAAGAGATTAATTTGGTAGGCCTAGTTTAATACACACGTACTTTCAGCGACTGCTTCAATGGAAGGGAAGAGATGATGACGGGGAGAAAGAGAGCGATTTGGCGCGGATGGATTTTTCGCGTTCGTTCGGTTCATCGGCGGCGGCGTAACACATACATACACACACAAAACGGAGGAAAATTGAAGCGATCGCCCGCCCATCGGAACGATGAGAGACGAGTTACTTACTTTTTTGTATATAAAATATAAGTCCAGGAGACACAAAGCGGTCAGGGGCGCATAAAATCCACGGCCGAGTAGCTCGCAGTTCTTATTACAAATTAAGCCGGAGAGAGAGAATTTGTTTTTTCGGTGAATCGCAGCGCGGGCGGCTCGAGGCTCGCGCAGGGTGCGGTTTCCGTGCGCTGCTCACTGAGGACCCCGTAGCTTCGCTCGCTGCCTGCATACCCCGACACACGACGCGCACACACACGCCCAAACGTCACCCGCTGCCCGCCCCGCTCCTGACGTCACCATCGATTTTCAAAGCCACAATCGCACCGCCTCGCATCTCCGCCACCAGGTGTCACCACCTCCATATTCCCTTTATTACGCCAATGAGTGGAAACTCCATTCCAAATTGCGACTTCAGGCTCCGGACCCGTTTGGTAGCTTCGCCGCCATGTTCGAGGGGGAGAGGCAGAGGGCGCATCTTCTATTGGACGAATAGCGATGACGTCATGGAATGTAAACCTGAAATTCTTTTTTATGTATTCGTGGTTGATCGATACGCACCCGATGGAAGATCGCCTCTCCCCCTCGAACATGGCGCCGTTATCATGTGACCCGTGCGATGACTATGACGTCAATAGGTGTCACTGCCTCCATATTCCATTTATTTATTATTATAGAGAGCATTGATACAGAGAGGGGTCATCTGCCAAGTTTCCTCCATCCCTTAGTGGGCGGAATTTTATGGAACGGTATTCGAAAATTCGGCGCTTAGTGTAGGGGGTTACAAATGCAACCAATAGAACGCGAGCAGTGGGCGTACACCGACTGCTGATGGGGCACAACCCTACCGTATTTTTTTAATGAAGTGGGCGGGGCTGAGAAGAAATACGGGACACAAATGAACGCGAAGAATGATCAAGCTTCTTCTTTCTGTGTCTGTTTAGTGTTTTCAACGACACACCAGATAGTAGCTCATTTCTCGTTTTTAGAGAACACCGTCTTGCGAGTGGCCACAATAGTGTCTCGCCGTCATTGGTCCCACCACATTCTTAGTTAGCCCCGCCCATTACCCCAAGAAATACCCGTGGAAATACAAGATGGGTGGAGCGACGTCATTGGCAAAAACTACAATAGATTTGAGAGGAAACATGGCGGTTTGATTACTGTCTCCCCAACGTCACAACTCATAAGGGATCATCGATAAAATACGTTCGCTTTAAGGGGGAGGGGTCTTTGGTGACTGTGACAAAAGTGTACGATATTTGGAAAGTTTGGACAAAATTTCCTGTTTTACACATAGTACATTGAATCTTTAGCCATTAGAAAATTCTATTTTCTTTACTATTAACTTTATTGTGCAAATTTTACCGGAAAAAAGGGGGGGGGGGAGTCATTCATATTATTATACGTGGCGAACGTATTTTATGGATGATCCCTAAGCATAGAGTTTCGCTTGTTAAAAATCAAAACTTTTAGTTACGGCCATCAACAACAGATGTCGTCACATGTCATTTTGTGTCTCGCATAAACAGCTGCTGAAATCATATAATTCCAAGACAAGAAATAACTATTAAAAATATAGGCAAAAAGTGTAAAATTTGGAAATCATATAACAATTTAAAATTCAAACAACATATATATTTAAAAGCACTGAAATGTTATCGAATAAAAATTAAATAGACGTAAAAGTCCAAAACAAAAACTATATACAGTAGAACGTCGTTTATCCGCACGTCAATTATCCGCAACGTCAATTATCCGCACACCTAAAACACACTTCTCGCTCAGTAAAATTGCGGTTTTTTCCTGTATTAACCATGACCTGTGCGAGTAGTGACTAAGTTAAACGAATTCGGAATGTTTTATCTATTCAGAAAAAGGGTCGAGTATCAATAGAACCAATAAAGGGGAGTGTTGAAGATCGGAAAAATGAATTTTTATGATATCAAAGCCTGAAAAGAATAAATTTTGAGCCGTGCATCGAAGTTATATAGCAAAGAAGGGTCCAAAAGAAGTACTGGGTGTACTGCACGTGTTTTTCTGCATTAAATAAAAGCATGTTTAATTATCCGCAAAAATCGTTATCCGCACAACCCTTGGTCCCAATTAGTGCGGATAAACGACGTTCTACTGTACATATATATTGAAGGTGAACTAACATGGTATCCTTATGTATGTAACTAAATGCCCAACCAAATTTCACAATTATTTAATGTTGCAGTTTCTGAGTTATTAGCTACAAAAGTGCAAGTCGACCTATTAAACGAATTACCCCCAGTATACTTAATGTGAGGGATAATCCAATTAAGAGGTGAAAAACACATAAAACTGGTCATAACTCAGTGAATCTTTTTTTAACATTATGCCTGACAATGGCAATTGTTTTTTTTTCTAGATTTTTTCTGAAAGTTTTCAGATTTTGCAAAACCTTATCAGTTCACCTTTAAAGAAAGAAACTTCATGCACAAACTCACACATGATCACACTCATTCAAGTCCATATTCTAACTCCGGTGTCCCAAGAACCGGAAGCCAAAGCTATGCCGTTCGAGGACATATCGATAGAAGTTACTCTGTTCTCATGTCCAGCAAGCGCACCTCAAAAGCATACATTTCAATGCATACATTGGGTGACTTTTCATGTCATTGTATTAGATACTTACAGTTGTATTGGGCTTTAAGTGTGTCCCAGATGTGGATGTTGAAGTCATCGGAGCCGCAAACGATGAAGCGGCCGCTCTTCGACAGAGCACACGACGAAAGAGTTCCGTTCGCAGTTGGAGCGGAGTAAACCGCTAATTCTTGATCACCTCTTGTATCAAAAAGTCTAGCTGTCTTATCGTCAGATGCTGTTCCAAAGTAGAAGCCACTGGAATGGAACTAGCAAAGCAAATTGAAAGTTCGAGTCGTGTAACGCGCGTGCGGTTCCAGGTATGAAAATCTCTGGTCAAGATGGAGAGACAGAAAAAAAGGAATGAAAACAGGAATAAAATGAATAATACACTATGTAATGGGTGTGTCCAGGTAAAAATGTACACTTGTTTAATTACATAGACAGAGTTGACATCGGATTCGTGACCGAGAAATGTCTGTTTGCATCGACCGTCACGGATGTCCCACAACTGAAAAAAGCGAATTTCTATTGCATTTTTATCCTTTCCAAATTAATTCAACAACAATTGAAATCAAGAATTACCTTGATAGAATCGTCCACAGATCCTGTTATGAATGTGTTGCCATCAGGGGCAAGCGACATGCTGATCACGTCGCCATTGTGCCCAATGAACTCGTGTTCCTTCGTGCCCTTTGTGAGATCCCACTTGCAACTGCAATATCATAAGTATGTGATCACATACCTATATGGATGTTTAAGTAAAATGCAATCACTAATAATGGGAATAGTAATACACGTAGATACCTAACAGTAAAGTGGAGTCACAGAACACTAACATAACTGTGAAATAAAATAACTGGAAACTATAACAATAAAAACACTTAAATTGTATCAATTTTATTAACTACGATCTAATCCATGTAGATATCAGATCAGGGACCAATCTATATTTATATCTTGGAATTTTTAAAGAAAAATCTGAAGAAATAGATGTACAACAAGTGATTTTGCCTTTAAAAAACCATTCATACACTTTAAAATCTTTCGTCGGATATCCAATAATAGTTTATAAAATTTCGCTGGTCTGACACGGGTCAACTTTCAATAAGGAAAGTCTGATTCCCTGCCCCTTTCACCTAATAATTTTTTGTGGGACAAAATTATAGGAGAAATTCTATACAGTGATATGCATACACATTTCACAAATAACTCGGTGAAAGTTGAACTAAAATTGTACATTTTCGTGTCGGCCGAGCCCGTGATGATGGTGCCGTCATCCAGGAAACGGCAGCAGGACAGAAAACCTTCCATTCCCGCAAATTCTCTCACAACCTTCACCACTCCATTTTGGTCACGCGAAGTCACGTCATACACGGTGCACACATTGTCCATCCCTCCACAGGCCACTAGGTTACCAGACGGCGCAAACGCAGCCGCCATAACCCAACTGGACCTCAGAGGCACCACTTGCACCTATAAACATACAATATACGGTGGTGATATTCTGCATATTGCATATTCTCGATTGGCCGTTCGTCACAATTGTTATTGTTGATTATGAAATTATTAAATGTGACATACTGGCTTCAATTCGGTCCCAAAGTGAATGTCACAATTAATATATACAGACCTTGTTTCCTGTCCATGTGTCCCAGATGATCAGTTTTCCATCAAGGGCACCGGATACAAGATGCCTTTATTAGGGCCAGGAGACTTAGTAACAGATTTATCAAATGTTGTGGTCATGAATACGTTTATGCATATACTAACCTGTTGTCAGCGCTGAAATGAACAGCATTCACTTTGGAAATGTGCCCTTTCAGGTACTTCTTAGTGTGAAGACCCACTCTGCCAACTTCTGCAACACTACTGCATATCTCAGCCAGGTTTTTATCCTTGGCTGTCTGCTGGGCTTCCTGCAATTATAATACCACATAACTGGATTAGGAATTTGTACGGTAACCCAAACAAGATTAGTGATTTATGCTAGAGGTCATAAACAGCAGCTGTAGGGAGTGAATAAATCCAATTAGTAAACCTAGTGTATTGTAATTGGATAAATAAGAATGCAGGTATTGGATTGGAGAGAAAAAATGATAATGCTTGAATGCAGACAAAATAAGTTACGAAAGAAGAAAATGCTATTTTTTTAGACTTTACTACTATACTTAGGAGTTTCCAAGAAAACTATCAGTGAAAAATTAACTTCACGGTACTTGGAAATTCCCAGGGAAACATAAATTTTTAAAAAGGAAAATGCATTATCATCCATCATGCGTAAGCTTATATCTAAATTCATATCCAAAGAATAAGTTCCAATGGTTTTAAATGAAATTTGTAATGTAGTTCTTCTTTTAATTTAGTTTCTGTGACTTTCTTAAAATACCCTGCATCAATTTACAATTAAAATTGCGCAGAAACAATAATAAAAAGTAATAAACGACAATAATCTGCAACATGTCAATCAATAGAAGTCCTAGAAAGAAATAACAATATTATTCGTATATTTTGTGATTATCCCCCTTCATAACCGTATCAACCAAAAATCAGACGCTATGATATAAGTAAAATATGCTCCGAGGTCAGACAAAACTTACATTTCAAACTGTTTTTTCATGCACAAAATGGGTCATGACCTGACATTTCCCTTGCAACGTAAAATGCTAGTCTGAGTTTTGCTACACTTTTAGCCCAGATATTCGCAACAACAACACGAACCACTCACCTCTAACTAATTTTTTGTTTCTTTATATAAACAAGTAAAAAAGCAGAAAAAATACTGGTTTTGTTACCTTGACTTTGGCTATAATCGTTTCAAGTTCCGCTTTCAGGATTTCAATCTCATCGTCTTTGATTGCCGGCATTTCCACTAGAAATTCAAAACACCAAAAGTTTATTATATTCAATATCCCAAATTTTGGTCATTAAAATTTTCTAAAATTTTATTTTAAAATTTACAGATAATAACTCATATAAACTACAACTAAAGCATGATTAATCACGGTTAAATTTGGAAAAAAATGTAATTGCAGAAGAGAGAAATATATAAACTCAATACGTATTGTTTTGGGTGACGGTATAATTAAAATTTTGACAATTAATTCAAATTAAAACTTTCAAATTTGTTGCAATATTTTCCTTAAAAACAGAACTCACCGAGTTCAGTCGTGAAATGCGGTGACCAAAGTCAGAAAAGAAACTCGATTTATTAAAAACAATAACCGAGATTGAATAATGATAATTAATAAGAAGCCAAAAAAACGCATCCAAAAACGTGATCTTTGAGATTCACCAATAGGAACGCGCTCGGCGCATTTCACACGCCCTAGAGGAGGGGCTAATGAGATGAAAGGGGAGGATCCGGATGGAATTTCAACATTTGCGTGTAAAAAACTGGTTGTAGATTGTTTTACCAGCGATTGTGTTGGCTCGTCTCATTGGCGATCGCCAAACTGCTCTTGCCACTGAATATAAATGCAGAAACTGGAGTGAAATAAGCGACACAAGAGGTTTTATAGTGGCAGCCATTTGAAAAGCGAAGACGAAATATACAGTCGGCTTTTAAGGCCTATTCCATGATGGCGAATCGCTCATCAGTATCACCACTATTTTTGGCCATCCTTCTTACATGCTTCGTCATTTCTCAACAAACTCAAAATCAAAGTGAGTGAACACATTATCCAACAATAAGTTGCAACTTTTCACCAACTTTTAACTCAATTTCACGCGGTGATTTCGACTAAATACTCAAAAAACAAGGTTCAAAATCTGTTTTAATTACTATTACAGAAGTTTAATGCTGTGCTATACTTTGTAATCATATACTACAAGTTATACAAAATTCATGAAAGTTTCTATACTGACTAAACCGTTACCGTTGTCATGACAATGTTACATCAATTGGTTACTTTAGGAAATGAAGAAAAACTTTTGCAAAACTTTTTCCACAAATTTGAAATTAACTTAGACCGTTATTAAATGAAACTAAATTTACTTTTTAGCTTGCGAAATTCATCTGGCTTATATTCACGTTAACAACACAAAGTTAGTTGATACAAATAAAAGCGCAAAAATAGTCTTTCATTGATATTGATACGTGTAAACACTAATATAATTAAAGGTTTGGCGTTTAAATATTTCTAAACGACATCACTAAAAGTTAACATAAATGATAATTGACAAGTTCCCAACGATTTAAACAATGTTTTTCAACTCGTTGGAATATTAATTAAAAAGCGATATGTATAAGTTATATGCGTAAAAGCGAGAAATCAGAGCAATCGTATATATTTCGCATCCTAAACATACTATTCGATGTATTGACCGTAAAAATAAGTTCTGACCTAATTTTTTTCAATGACTAAAATATGTATGTATGACAGAAAATTTGCGGAAGAAGGAAGATTTATATTTACATAGTTTTCCTAACAAAGCTTTTAATTTCCCCCTCCAAAAGTTCGTTGACATTTTTATTCGTTGCTCCTTTTCTTTTTTCATCTCCGCTTTTAGTATTTTCTTTTATGGTATCATGTGACCTTGTGAGTCAGGAAAACTTAGATTCAAAGATTCAGTTGTAGGTACTATGTGTAACAATAAATGGCACTTGACTTCTCCAAATGAGACAATGATCTCGTGGGACATGCCAACATTTTTGGAAATTTATATAAACGAATAAATAAAGTTATGATATATCAGAATACAGTAGAGTCCCGTTTATCCTAGTCTCGGTTATCCGAGGCTCCGTGTAAACCGATGTGCTTATTGCAACCGAGGCTTCCGCGATAACCGAGATGCCACCTCGCTTAAACCGAACGTTTGACTATCCTCCTTGTTATCCGAGTTATCCTTGACATGAAACGGATGCAGATTCTCTCCCTTGTGTGATATACACATTTCATAAACAAATGCGATGCAGGGTGGAAGAGAAGTCCTGTTCGTGTAGAAATAGCGTTGGCAATGATGATTCTAGGTGAATTACGAGTATGAGCAAAGTTGAACTACACACTGGGGGACATCTGTCTCTGACGTCAAACGTAACCTTGATACCCGCCTTCATGGTCATTCAAAAACTAAAGGCTAGTTCACATGCACGCGGCAAATCGTGCGTTTTGGCCGACTTGCGCGTCCTCGTGGCGCGTCGAGGCGCGTTGCATGTGAACCGGTTTGCGGCGGTGCTGCGCGCAACATGTTGCGCATACTGAAAACGTGCGTTTTGGCGAGTTGAAATTTTTCAACTCCAACGCATGAATTCGTGCGTCACAGGTGGCAGAAGCATTTCAGGAGGGACAATTTAGCATTAGTATAAGTTCAATTGTAATTATTGCTACTGTTTTTATCCTAAAACCTATGAATTTGTAGCTATTTAGTGCTTAATTATCGTTTCCATGGTACATATATTGCCGAACCATTGAAGTTTGCTTCACCACACCTAGATGGCGCCAGCATATTTGCGTCCGTGACGCGGCTGTGTGAACCGCTGGCGGTTCACGCGTTGTGCGTCATCAACGTGAGATGACGAAGCGGGTCGGGAAGCACAGCGTCGCTTTGATAAGTTGGTAATGCAGGAAATAAGTTAAGGGGTAGCAGCGAAATAAACACAGCCATATCTGCTCTGTTTGTTGGCAACATTTGCTAAAATCGAACTATGCCCCAATCGGCAAGCCCAGGAAAGTTAGTTTTTGAATGACCTTGAAGGCGGGCATCAAGATTACGTTCGGCGTCACAGACGGATGTCCCCCAGTGTGTAGTTCAGCTTTGCTCATTGTACTCATAATTCACCTAGAATCATCACTGCCAACATTATTTCCACACGGACAGGACTTTTCTTCCACCCTGTATATAAAAAACAAAGCAAAAATGGCGACCCGACATGGCCGTTATCAGGAAGTGATTAACCAACGGGTCCAAATTTCCAGGTCATCGAAACACCGGTTCACCACCCTTAAAAAAGCGTCTTAGTGTCTTGTTTTTGGGTCATGGGCAGTTCAAGAAGTGCTTTGAGAAAGTTAACCCTCTGGTGGTCAAAAGTATCTTTTATTAAATAAAGTGACCAATATTAATAAATTTGACCTTCATCATAAAAAGCCATTCGTAAAAGCGAGAAATGGTACATTTCAAATTCGTAAGAACGAGAAATCTGAAATGGGGCGTTCGTAAAATCGAACGGTCTGTGGCATAAATAGGCAATGATACACAAAGGTTTCAAAG
>WWPM01024049.1:0-20178 GCA_023279145.1 Glomeris maerens | reverse complement strand
GAACCGAGCTCTCGAATCTTCCTCGTAAACTCTTCTTTCTGTTATATTAAACAATGACTTTTCAGCCCCGTTGTCTACATTTTTAAACTTTAAAAAGCGTTTCCCATTGTGATTGTTTGAACCTTCTTTAAAAGCAGACTTTGCCTGCTGCTCATTTTTTCTAAATCTTTTGCATCATCATTCAGCTTTTCTTGCAAATCTCTCTCTTTAGCCTTTCAGAAAACGCATACAAATTTTAAAGCATATCTCAATTTAATTCAAATATTGTGTTTATTGGTGGAATTACTTTCCAGGATTCCAAGCTTTTCTGTAAATCTTTCTGTTCCGACATCATACTTTCCAGTTTTTTCTCCAAATCTGTAATTTCCAACACAATAAACGTAAACTTCTGCGCAACAATGTAACAAATAGCGCCAAGTCAAAATTAACCTTTAAGACTACGATTGACGTCTTCAACCCGTCTGCTAGTAATCCCGAGTTCGGCACTGCTGTTATCCAATTTTCTTTTTCTATCTTCAACTGAAATTTCTTGAAGAGCCTGAAAATAAAGTTTAATTAATGCCTTTCCCCCCAAAAAAACTTGCATTAACTGCAGACAGCAAACACTTACCGCAACGAGTTCTTCCTTGCGCCGCATCAGATTGTTACTTAGTAAATTCTCCAGCTTATTCTTTTCCGCTTCCAACTGTAAGTAGTTGAAAGCAAAATCCAATCTATGCTGTTTCAAGAATAGCAGCACGCACTTGAAAAACTTACCCTCATACGTTCACTGAAAGCTTCTTTATTTTCCTGTGTCAATTTCCTGATATCATCGTTCAACTTGTCCACTTCTCGCTGATCTGCTACACTCAACTGGGACAGCAATTCCTGTTGCAATTCATTCCTTAAAGATTCTTCCGTACTTTCCATAGCTTTTAAGCTGGAATCCAAACTGCCTAAACTGCGCTCCTACACAAATGATTACGGTAACCAAATTAGCATTTATATTGGGCGATTGTACACCATTAGTTTTACCTTCGGCTGCTTCGATCGCTCGATAGCATTCAATTCCTCTCTCATTAGTCTTATATCAGCCTTAAGTTTGTCAAACACATCCCTTGAAATGAGAAAATCAAAGCAATTCATAATGACATTGGTCAGGCATCACAAAAATCTAGGCAAAATTCCAACAAATAGACCCCATTCTTACAGTTAATATCAAATACAATTTTGGAAAGTTACAGGAAAATTAAAAAAACAAAACGTAAAACATGTCTTAATACAGGGAATAATGTATGGATTGTTTTCCTCGAATTTCAGAATATATTCAATGTAGCTTACTTATTTTTGCTGTTTTTGGTCTCCGTCTTCTGCATGTCACCTACAATCTGATTGATCTGACTTTCGAGAGGTGAGAAAGTTAAAGACGAATATGGCCAAGAAACCCATATACATGTCACAAACATGAAAGGATATAATGCAATTTTTCTCTGTGTCGGCCCAACTGCTCTTCTTGTTCCTGTATTTCTTTCAAAAACTGAGTGCGTCCTTTTTGCATCTCCAACCTGGATCGTCTTGTATCGAAATACCCACCTGTCAGAGCTCCTTTGTGGCTCACTTGATCACCTGTTTGTGAAATGCAATTCCAGTATTAAACCACAACATTGGGCATGCACAATTATTTGCTATTAACCTTCAAGCGTGATGCAATCTAAATTGGTCGTTCTCGCTAACTGAGTTGCAACTTCCAAGTTCCTGCAGATGAGGACTTTTCCAAAGATGTAGCGCATTGCTTTCTCGTACCTCGGCTCAAAATTCAACTTGCTGATCATGGGAAGAGCATCCTTCAAAGAGTACAAGACGTAGACAATATTAGCACATTTTACCACAAAACCCCCAAAATGAAACAGAAGAAGCACACACATTGCTCGGAGGGTACGGCATGTCCCTCACTTGTATCCTGTTTAACGGCATGAAAGTTACTTCTCCCGGTAATTTTTGCCTGTTCATTTCTTGTAGGATTTTGGTGCCAATGCGGTCCGATTCGACGATGTGGTAAAACAATCTAACATTAACATAATGTGACCATTAACTCAATAGTAGGGATTTTTTTTGGAAAGAACTCACTTGTTGCCAGCAGTCACTTCCACAGCAGTGTAAATAGTTTTATCGCAATCGAAATTCTCAATCAATAAACCATAGTACTGATTGGCAATGTTTTCCAGTGATCCGCTCTGCTTTCTGAAAGTCTGCAGCACTTTCTGAACACTGTCTCTTCCGTTAAGTATTGCCTGTTTTTAAAGAAACCCATTCCGAGTCATTAAAAGTTGTTTTCCTGTTGCAACATTGTAGAATTAACGTTTTCACCTTGCCGGTCATGGATCGCAAGCCTTGCTCTTTCTTTGTTAATTCTTCTTTCAGTGTTGCAAATGTCTGCTGCATCGAGTTTTCTTGTCGCCACAATTCACTGATCGATGGCAAAACGTGTAATGAACATCGACAATACATGGCTAAATAAACTGAACATTACTTTCGCTCCGATTGAAGATTATCTTTCCGCTTCTTCATATCGTAGAAAGTTTTGTTGTGGTTGTCGATATTAATTCGGTGATTTTCAATCTCATTGGTCAATTCCTAAAATAGAACCGAGAATTTTTAATTTGCATTTGTATTTTAATTTCGTCAAAGAAACATTTTTTTTACCTCAATCTTGGCCTCAAGCATGATCTTCTTTTCAGCATCTCTTTGCAAATCTTCTTGAAGACGCTCAATCTAGACATGTATATACAGTATAATCAGATGAAGTTATTCTATCATAAAGCACGCAAAGTTTAGAGTTTACGGTCTATCACCTGTTCTCGCTTGTCTTTAATTGCACGCTGTAGGGACTTAAGCTCCTTCATTATCCATTTGTCGCGTTCATCTTTGGAAGTGAATTGACTTCCTCGACCTTGTTTAGCGTACAACTCTTTTCGCTTTTGTTCCTTCAGTGCCAATCTTCAAATAAACATGACAAAAATTAGGATTGTTGCATTCTAAACTTGCAGAACTTACAACGCTAAAATATAAATTTGTTGCTTTGCACAATGCAATAAATCGATAAAGCAGATTTTACAAATTGTTTGTATAATCCGATATTTAAAGATGGTAATAATTTGCAATGTTTAGGACACATTTCAAAATTTAAAGTTTTTCTTCTAGAAAATATACTACTCAATGTGTTACTCTCGAGTGCATTCTTCCTCGCGACGCTTTTGCGCCTCGTATTGCGGACGTAATTCTTCCAGCACGGACATCTTTTGAGAAATGGTCTCCTCCAACCTCTCTAATTCATTTTCAGCTCGTTTCTGGGATTTAAGGCAAAATGTATCAATATTTCACTTCAATAATGTATCGACATCTCTGTAAACCTTAGAGCTATTATCGCCTTCCACTTCATCTTTCAGATCTTTTATCTGCAATTCTAACTTTGTCCGTTCCTGCAATAAAGACTGCTGCTCTGACACAAGACCTTCTTTTTCTTCCTTATGTGACAAAACTCGAGCTTTCAATTCCCTCAGCTCTTTGGCTACACTCTGGATAAAGCATGATTACACTTTAGTATTACCCAGGAAAGTCAAAACTAAATGTTGTCAGTTTTACTTTTATCTTTTCAGACATCCCTTGCATATCTTCTCGGATCTTCTCTGCGTTGGACCCACTATTTTCCCGGGACTTTTCAAGCTGTTATTACCAGAAATAGAATAAATTTATATAATTCCAGAAATATATACACTAAAAAAATACAAAAATGCCTATAAAACAAGAACCTCTTCCAATTTCTTCCGTGTGTCCTTTAATTCATGGTCGTGAATGGTGTATTCCACTGCTCTTTAAATTGGGAAAACGATTCATATGTTAATAAATACTTTAACAAAATAAAAATCTTGCCTATATACATACCTTCTCATTTTGTCCCATTTCTGATACTCCTTCAACTCCTCTTTCTCCTCTTCCAGTGTCTTCAACCGTTCTTCGATATATTTAAGTAAATCTTCAATCTTCTCACGACGTCCTTCAGTCTCCTTTAAAATTGCAGTGCTCTCTTCCCTCCTGTCATCGTAAACGCGTGTACCAGCAACCTCCCTCAACAACTTCAGCCGCTGCGAATCTGGTGCCGTGGCCATCTGGTTGATCTGCAAGGATTTTCATCATTAACAACAGTTTTTCACCAATATTTACTTTTACATATTAAATGCAATAAACCCTTACTTTTCCCTGTTTCACAATATAATACGGGTTGCTGCGAGAGAAACCGGCACTTTCCAGCAGATTCATCACATCAGATTTTCTAAGCAATCAAGAAATAATCGTGTTACCATTAAACATACACGTTACTTTGTTACTGAAATGTCATTATGGAGAAAACTCACGTGACCATCTTCTTATTTAAAAAGTACTGATCTTTTTTTGATCCGATGACACGGCGAAGGACAACTTCTTCTTTCTCGATCTGTGGAGCGACAAATAAAAGCATAAATGAATTGTACGCAGTTACAGCGTTTTAAATATGTTGGAGAATTACTGAAAACCTACAGGGAGTCTGTTGTCAGTATTGTCAAATATAATCTCAACAAATGCAGAAATGACACGAGGTCCGGTGCCTTCGTGAAGAAGCGCTTGCCGTTGTTCGGCGCGAAGATTTGAAAACTCATCACTCAACACAAATTGTATGGCTAAATATGAATGGTAATTTATTAACACATGCATTGCAAAACTGCTGTTCAAAAATTCGATGACATTTTATCTTGCATTCTCGTCATACTAATTTACCAAGTACCAAGTTAAATATTCTGTGTATGTTGCGAATAGTATTCGATTTACCATAGAAAAAATTGCTTTTTCCTGAACCATTTCTGCCAACTGAGGAAATGAGAAACGCATGAAACATTATTACAGAAGTTACAAGCTGTGCAAATCAAAATGACATTGATATATCATACCGACGACATTGTGCCCAGGATGGAACGGATCCACCACAGTTTGTTCCCTGTAACTGCGGAATCCTTGGATAATGACCTAAAGTCGTACAAATAAAAGAGAATCAGTTTCACGCAATATTGTTGCAAGATTCCAAACAGGGCGTTTGTTTCGACTGCGAGTCACTTGACAGAACATTGCACGAAATCTACTCGCATGCAATACAATTGCACAATCAGAACCTATGTTAGGCTTGCGTTCAAAATCCTTAATAATGTGCAAAAACTACCACTGCCGTACGCAATTCGACTAGAAACGATTGACACAACTGACCTGCTTGATGTACATGTTTGCTTAGTCAATCTATTGTTGCGGTTTCAACATGAAAGCGTTCTGCGATAATAATTACAAACACCACCCGCCGCCATTCAAATGGCGGGTAAATTTTTAATATACATTGGAAGGAAGGTTGGCGAACTCGCCGCTAGGGTTTTGCCAGCGCCCCCATGATTCCTCTCAATCCCTCCCATCACAACAGCCGAGGTAGGCGTATTCCGAATGCTATAACTCCACCTATTAACACATTCAACACGTATTTGATAATAAATGGGCGGGTTTAAAGGGATCCATGGTGGAGCCAATCAACGCGCGGCACAATCACGGCCACTCTCATCTTCTGAAATATAATAGTGGTATTCGATCGAAGGCGGAGCTTCATGAAATCTGTGAGCTCACATTGGTTCATTCGGGAAGTTATTGACAGATTTGCAGCAGCCGTGTATGTACATGCATAGCGAATAGTACATGGTAGAGGTCGCGGTCGAAAAATAAACAACAGATTTTTTCAGCAGGATCTTATTAGGAAACAATTAACGGTATGCATATAATCTTTAGCTAATGAAGGGAATTTTAATTTGCAGAAGAGAACGGAAATGAAGAGAGTTGTTTTGTTCCGAAACGGAACGGAAGTTGATGGAAAGGTATATTCCTTGCACCCGGGCCGCTCATACAATTTCATTATTTCGATTATATTACATAAATTCTTCTCAGGTGGTTTTGTTAACACATTCCATATCTGAATTATTGAATACTGCCAGTGGTAAATTTTGCATGACAGCAAAGCGAGTTTTTACCAAGCAAGGTGGCGAAGTAGATGATGTCAGATTAATCAGGTAAATCATAATTATTGCAATACAAAAATATTATAATATACACTTCTGCATTTGTAACGAAATTAATTTGTTTTTTGAAGGGACGATGACGTACTGTACGTTTCAGCAGGAGAATCATTTATTGGTAAATTGTTAATTTAATTATTATAACCTATACATTATATTGTAAATAAAAAACGTTCAAATTTCAAAGAAATGAAGTAAAATAAAAAAGAAACCAATTTTCAGATCTCAAATGCTCAGACTGCACCGCCAAATGCAAGCTTGCGGCACCGACAAGTTCTTCTTCCCGCGAGTGGTTGACGTTAAACGTGGGAGGAAAATGTTTTGCGACAACAAGGTGTAAATTAAACCTGGTAATGCGTTATTATTTTTTGTTTTTACCAATATTTTAATTCAAATGGGACATTTTGCAGGAGCACGTTACTAAACAAAGAGCCAGATTCAATGTTGGCACGTATGTTTGCTGATGAAAGCGGTGAGAAATTACGCATTTGGGGCTGCAATATACATTTTAATCAATATTGTACTTACCTCATTTTGTAATTAAGGCAGTCACATATGGCCCAGTCTTGTAGACAGAGATGGTGCGTACCTCATCGACCGGAGTCCACGATACTTCGAACCGATCCTGGATTTCTTGCGACACGGGAAGTTGATCTTGAGAGACATCGATCCGGAAGGTTTCTACTTTGAGTCTATGGAAACGGGGAAAAAATACAAATTTGAATTACAAAATATAAACACAATTAATTAATATGAACTTCAAAATAGGCAGTAAAATTAGAACATGCCTGTATTTTCAAATTAGTAAAACGGTTAAATGATAATTAACCATAGTGACTATAATTAGATTTAATATATGCATAATAGGCGTGTTGGAAGAAGCTAAATTCTTCGGCATCGAGTCGATAATCGCACCGCTAGAAGACATGTGCCACGTAAACGAGTTGGGTTCGGTTAATCTTTAATGACGTTTGGTTAACTTTTCAGATTCATATCGTTTAACGCGTTGGACTTTTTGTCTAGAAATAAATTAACGAGAAAAGATGTGGTCCGAGCGCTTATTATGACTTCTCATGGCGCCGAACTCAGATTTCAGGTGAAAGTTGGAACAAGAAGCCTTTAGTGTTCAATAAGAATATTACAATGGATTCTTATTCTTATTGTGAACTATCAGGGTGTAAACTTGATGGGTGCTGACCTTTCTCGCCTCGACTTGCGCAACATTAATTTCAAATATGCTAACCTGCAACGTGCAAATCTACGCGGCTCAAACCTGGCATTCTGCTGCTTGGAAAGGGCCGACGTATCCAATGCAAACTTGGAGGTTAACAATGTCAATTACTTCTTGGAAAAATAACCTTAGCATGCAATAAAGGGCACACCGGTTTCCTCAACCTTGCAGGGTGCCATCTTGCTCGGCGTTAAAATGCTATGCGCCAATTTAGAAGGTGCTAACCTTAAATCATGCAACTTCGAAGATCCCGGAGGAACAAAGGCCAACATGGAAGGAGTGAACTTGAAAGGCGCCCACCTTGAAGACAGTCAGATGGCAGGAGTGAACTTGCGAGTTGCGACTTTGAAGAACGCAAACTTGCAGAACTGCGATCTTCGAGGAGCTGTTCTCGCCGGTGCAGACTTGGAGGTCTTTAAAAAATGAAAAATTTTGTAAATGTATACTAGTGATATAAATGATGTAACATATAATTATTTACCCGGTAGAACTGCGATCTTTCCGGCAGTGATCTTCACGAAGCCAACCTGCGAGGAGCCAATCTGAAAGACACGGGTTTCGAATTCATGTTAACCCCGCTTCACATGGCGCAGACTGTACGTTGACTAAAGATACATTCGCCTTGATGCATAATTTCAATAATGCCTTTTGTAAAGTTTTGTATTAGAAAATAAACACCAGTTTCTCATGATGGAGTTCAACGTGTAAAATGTATATTCTATAGCTAAACGACGACATCATATATGAATGAATTATAATATTTTACAAGTGGAATATTCATACACTCATTATTTTAAGGTTTAAATTTACGAAATATAAATATAATATATTCACGCAATATTGCACACGTGGTACATTTGACATTTACTGATGCAAATGAATATTTGGAACAAGATTTGGAATTTAGATTTCCTTGCAGATGTCTTGCAATAAATAACTATTATACGTGGGTAAATATGAATCCCATCTATTTTTTGAATGGGTTATAGCAGTTCAAATGAGAACATAAGAGCACAATGTATTTTGCTCATGAAATTTGAATCGCCTACGTCGCGTTGGTTCTTAATGAGTTGGCTGTATTTAAAATCCCGCACTGTCAAATTGAGACTCATTTTCACATTTACCTTCAATTTAGTTCATCTAGTACGGGAATACATTTATTGAATTTAACGTGACATGGGCAAATTTAACATGAATTGTTCAACATACGGAAAGCTAGGGTACGTATAAAGTGACAAAATTGTTTTGTTGCAAGCACCATGTTGAATAATTATTTACCCTCATAACGTCCATAAATTTAAAATCTTGCCACGAATTGATTTAAAAATACATACATGGGAAAAGATTACATGTTGCATTTATTTAAATAATTAATGCTAGCTGTAATCATGCATGCTTGTGCAATTTTGTAAAAGGTTCACTTTCATTCTGAAGCAAAATGTTTAATACGCATGTGTAAGGCGGATATGTTTTGTTAACACTTGTAAAATCGTATGAAGTAGGTAAACTACAGTTTTGGACAAAGAGAAAATGGGGCGACTAATACAGGAAATTTATTCTTAGTGTAATAATATACGTTTCATGTACCTATTTGCCACACCCTTTCCTTTCTCCTTGTTCTGTAAGCACGATATACGTTTTCATTTGCCTTCAAAGGTCAAGCTTTCGCCTTTTTGAATAATTTCGAAAATATGGGTACAGAATAAGCAAGTAAGGTAATGTCAGTACAGGAGGGAACATTGTTCACGTCTTATCTACACATGCGCTGATCCATCATGCGTTGTATATAAAGTTGAGTAACCAATGTTCTTAAATTGGTTTGAAGACCCATAATGAAAACGTTCAAACACGACTGGATAATAATCATAATATTATGTGTGCATAATTGTAAATAAAAGATTGGAGGAAGTCGTCGAACCTTACAAACACTGGGACAGGCTCAGCGTGAAATCTCAATTTAAACACGGTTCTTGGGTCTGAACAAGATTCATGAAACAATACAGAATTTATATATGAAGAGTTTACATACCAACATAAACCTTGATTGTGTGTACATGTGTGTCATCATGGTGAAATCACAATTGTCACGCTCCAATTTGGACCCACACATTTTTTATTTGAGGGCCTTGGCCATGTAATTCTTCCGCGTATGACCTGCATGGAAAAAATATGGTTCAAATCACTTCTATGCAACGTCATATATAAATATTACAACACCATTCTGTGATGTCATGCATTGGTAAATTAGAATGACTAATTTCAACATACATTATTTCATTGTGTAGTTTATATCCATCTCCCAAAGTGTCCCTTCACCCGTTTTAAATTATAAGTTTATTACTTGTGACTTATAAAATTTATAACATGCTTAAATTTTATAAATATTGTAAATGCGTATTAAATATATATGGAGAAATTGTCATTATCATTGTCACAAAAATTATTTCCAAATTCACAACACAGTTAGTTCAGTTTATACACTAAATATGTAAAAATATGATGAAAACAAGGAAGAGCAGTAGTATATAAAGTATATAGTATGAAATAATAATGAGCAGGTTAAAAATAGCAATTTACTGCAAAATGTACGTAATATGTGCATACGTGCATGCAACGTTCCATGCTACACTTATGAAGTGAACAAAAATCCTGCAATTTCATGCATTGCCACAAAGATATGTTCACCCTCTAGGGTAAATAATTAGATACGCGAAGAGCAGTTAATTGGCAAAACAAATTAGGATGCTTACACTAGACAACAGGATTTTTGCCGCACCACGAACCAACTGAACGTTGGCCCAGATATAAAAGGAGCCCACATGAGTTGTGGGCCAATCAGTGCTCAACAATCCACCAAGCCATCAACATCACAAAATCCCAGTTGTTCTTGCACATAATAGTGATATCTAACCATGGGTTTCACATGGTGGCCCATGTGCTGCTTACTTTTCCTTTCATCAACTGCGTTAATCCAGGGCCTTTCTGCATCTGGGGCACATCCAGGTAAGAGTATACTACTGCATCAAATATCTCTTTTGTCTCTCACATATAAGCCACCTCTATTGCATATTGCATCTATACTTGCAAAATAAGAAAAATATTTCTATTAAAAAAAATGGGGATCTGCACAGGTATGTACTGCATGCGACAGAAATTGGGTTACCTGGAAGTACTTGTACCAGGTACAGGGCAAAATTGCAGCAAAAATTGTATGTTATACCAAGAGTGGATATACATATAATACGTGGAAAAAACTAAACAAGAAAGCAATTGAACAGCACGTGTTGTTTTGGATCAAGCGATGACCTTTATTTAAGGGTTCAAATAAACTTTCACTATATAGTATTGCAAAGGTAACGAGGGAATGTAAGAAAAAAGTAACACACCACTGAGAATATCTTATGTCTGGGGGTACGTGTGTTCCCATATCTTTTCCCATATATCTTCCACTTGGGGATTCCAAACGGGTTTGGCAAGAGGTCATACAACAGACAGCAGGAGATGAAGGGATATATAACCCCTTTCCATACAAGATTAAAAGCTACCTAGGTCAAAAACGAACATGTATAGAATGTATAGGACATCGCACAAATAGAAAGATCGGTACGTGTGAAAGGCAAAGCATTGTTTGCAACCAAGGTTTACCCCAAAATGTATATTTGCCTTGTCATTTCAAAGTAAAATCCGTCTGCACAAGCTTCAAATTCAGATTCAGAACTAACAAGAGATTTGGAAAAAGACATTGCCAAATAGATAGCCCAGTGATGAATGCATTGTTCTCGATCAAGAAATGTTACAAGAAACACTAGGAAGTGCATGACCGGTATAAAAATAACAATAATTGCATGAAAAGTATTTTTATTAAAGAATATCATTATCTATCCATTATTAATCATTATTTATTGGAGCATAGGTATTTATTTATATTTTAAATGTTGCATGGATCAAAAATCATCTTCATGTTTTAATGCCCACGATTTTCTAAGTATTAAATTTGCTAGGTTTTGACTTACATTTATTAAAAATTTATAACTAAATCTTGATTAACGAATGCAAATTAAAATGTTGACTATATATTTTGGCATAGATGAAAAGCAATGTATAAAGATAAAACAAAAACAAGAGCCCAATAACCATTGATGTAACCGACCATGTGAATTTTTCAAAGTACAAGAAATAAGTTTCCTTCATTGCACATCAATATAAATGGAATTTTTACAGTAAGGCACATATACCCGGATGTGCATAGATGAAGGATTTAAAGGCCAGCCTTGGGCATATACAACACAATGTTGTGAGCAATGATAACCGAGTGAAATGTAACAACATGGACTTGGCCCTGTGCCCTCATTTGAAAAGGTGACACACGCCCTCAAAACATCAGCGTTTCTTCCGGTGAAGTGGTTAAGATGTTAGTGCATGTTTTACTCTGCATATATTTGAGGGTTCACCGAGGATCGAGCAGCTGCAGCACCTGTTTTGTCCCATTTCTCACGGCTAAAGCAAACAACAACCTCTACAGCAGTTCATTGACATGTAAATCTCATATGTGGTGCAAATATACTCGGATGATGACAATTGTTTATACCTGCAATTCTTATATCACATGTACAAATATTACCACACCCATTTCAGTTAAGATTTTTCCTTATTATTTCAGATAACTTTCCAAACCCTCTTCATCTTCAAGGGGGATTCAAACCCAGTGAAACATTTCATTCAGGTAACTGAAAAACTTTCATAATGCAGGGCATATGTGATCTATAATGAAAAGAAATTAACATATTGCTTGGAATTGTAATTACCTCAAAATTTCATGCACACAACTATTTTATTATTAGACATATTTGTGTGATAGATTTAAGTAATCCTCTAAAACTCTTTCAAGAAGTGCAAGTTTCTTGGACAATTCCAAATAACTACTATATTTCCAGACAATTCCTATAAAATATTCTTATTTTTACAAGTGTAAATGGAAAATTGCACAGGGCAGAAAACAAAACAAAAATGCTAACTCTTACGTTTATTTGGGTACGCTTGATTAAGATTGGATCCATTCAATACACTAAATTAATAAATATCTGTTCATCTAGAAAACATTGTGACGGAATGAATAATAAAAAAAGAAGGTCAACTTTCACTTTTATCTGTTCATATTATCGCAGATTCGAGTCAAGATTCCAGCAGAAGAGCCAAGACTGCAAGTGTTACCGGCGGCAGACAGCTGCCTCACACGTAACTATTCATTACGTTATTCTCAAAAAATTACAAAGAAAACATTATAAGGGTAAAAACCCTGTTGCATAGTTTCAATGATGACGAGGAATCATCAACAAGATTGCAAAAACAACACGATGTAAAACAACGCCCCGTACAGACTTTTGATGGATTCCCAGCGGATTTCAAGCAAGGCCTTCGACCTTTCCGTTTTAGCAATTCCAACAGTAAGTTGAAGTTATTATTGCATATTTAATAGTTGGAAAAAAGGGAATCCGTATCATATGTTCCGGTCCAAAAAACGCGATAAGATGGGTTTGGTATTTACCACTTGTAGAACAGCACCAAAGCGAAGCGACAGAGAAATTCACGTCCCAGTTTCCCATTTTCTCTTCGCTGAGTGGTTTTGGAGGGTCTTTGTTTCCACCATCTTCACCGCCAGGAACCGTCACACGGCAATCTTTCGGTAATGGAGACAGAAACGAAGCAGCGATTAGATCTTCAAGGGCCAAAAAACCCGCGCACGAGGACAGCACACACCAAGGTAACGTGAACAACAAAAACCCGAACAAACGTACCCGGAAACCACTGCAACCAATTTCTATCATCTTCTATAATTATTGCACACAACAATAAACAATGCACTTTATTATTTCCAGTTCCGGAAAAAAGGATTATATCTAGGTATATTGCCAGGCAGGAACATCAATAGCAATAACAAACTGAAACAATTAAATGGTCAATACAGTACATTTGATCAATTTTTAAAGATCCACATTTTTAGTTGTTTGAAATGTAAATTTATCTCTAATTCAATATTTTCTGTAATAGAGAGAAAAAATTGAAAGGGTTAAAGTGTTAACAATGAAAGAAAAAATTTGAATTAATATGTTCAATAATTTCCTGGCTTAAACGCCCTTCCCTTAATAATCACACCACTTATAGACATTGTTCGAAACACTCTATTATAAAGATAAAGCTTGTTTGCTATTGCCCAATGTTACAAAATGATCATTTAAGTTTATGAAAAATACATTATTTTTACTGTGCCAATTATAATTCAAAGTACAATTGAAACAATAACCGCACAACACCAGCCAACAATTTAATGCCCATTGAAACAATAAACGTCCTTTACATTTATTCTTTAATCCGCAAAATTAATACAGTAAGTTATGAACAAATCCTAATTACCTGCTATTTCAGTAGAAGAACACGGTGATTCATCAGAAGACTTCACCAGATTTCCTTCCCAAAACTCCAAAGAACTTGGATTAATACCGCAACATCAACCTCCAGGGAATATCAATGGGCAGCCAAACAGTTTCGAGTCAATATCATCCAAATCTGTAAAAATATCGCAATGGCATTAAGATTAATTCAGTAATTAACTCGATTTTTGTTTTATTCGAAATGAAATTTACAATTTTTAGCCTCAGAAGCCATCTGGAAGACCCCCACATCAAGAGGACTTTGAAAAGCAACCATTTCCCACAGACTTCCGATTTCAGGGTCCATTGCATCAAGGGTTTCCATCACAAAGGGCACCTGATAATTCAAACCAACCGCAGACTTTCATTCCAATTGCCCATTTCCAACCACCAACACCTTTTCAATTTGGGACATTTCAGCCGTTCGGACCGGAGAATGAAGAAAATCGTTTCAATCCGCCACCACGGCCCTTTCGCCAGATAAACCAGCCGTTGTTTTTTGCCCCACCTGCCCTCCACTTTGATGGAAATCGAGAACAGTTTCCAGGCGGTGTTCATTTTCCTAGGAGACCTCAACAGCACCTGCAACAAAGACCTCAAGCGCATTTCCAATTGCAGGTAATAATAAACTCTTACACATTTTTTTACAAAAAATTACAAACACAACAACTAAAAGGGTGTGGCTCCATGAAACTATTTCAGAGAAATTTTTAATATGAGGAAATAGTACCTATTATAAAGATTTGACAATTACTTCATTGCATAATAGTAATTTCGGTAATTTCCTCAATGTATAGTATAAAAATTCACAGTTTTAGCAGCTCATTTTCAATTTTCACCAGATAACTGGTAAATTATTTTACAATTGCCAGTTTCCTGAAATGTCATAAAATTTGCCCATTCAACTGCATAAATTTTCTCATGAATGGGAATGAAACATCAGATTGAATGGAAAAAGTAACACATCCAAAACACTTCACGCAAGTGTGCAGATTTCCCTTTCGGCATCATTATTCGTATCATGCGAAATTTGAGTTCCGTTACAACAGCAGCAACCACACCATCAACAGCAGCAGCAGCAGCAACAACAACAACAACAACAACAACAACAACAGCAAGTCGAGCATGACCAACAACAACAATTTCACGAGGACAACACCAACAAGCACCACTCGAGCGCGACGGACAACATCCTGGGAAGCGGCAACTTTGGCATCATCCGCGGTGGAATTTTCGCCGACGATGACAACCCAAGGCCATCGTTCGAACCCTTTCAACACGATTTCCGACCGCAACACGATGATGACCAAGACGACTTCTTCAATGGTTTTCATGACTTCCAACCGTTTCCAGGTCCACTAAACAACGCATTGTCTTCACTGACTTCTCACGGCGCAGAGTCGGCATCGTCGCCGGCGAAAACGGCAAAACTCAAAAATAAAACCACAGCACGACCGAGGAAAGTGTGAAAGCCATCGCCGTAATCACCACAACCATCATCATCTTATAAATAACGAGTAAAAACTTTCCAAAGATGCTTCGGCCCTCCACGCATAGCAGAGGCGGCGTAATGTAATTTAGTGCGCCAGTATTGGCGTGCAAATCTCAGTGAATTTACGAACAACCCACAATGGTTGTGAGTTTCATGAACGTAGTAGCATAACAAAATTAAATTAGATAATTTCTCCAATTAAGCACTGTATATATAGTCACAAAAGTAATATTCTTAGTTTTGATATCGAATTATTTGAATTAGTTTTGTATTAAAATTTGTTATAATACACGCATGTTGTGTAACGCATGAACGAAAAGGCTTAAATGCGATGTTTTATGTAGACCTAGTTTATTTAGTGCTTTATTTAGCCGATGAATTTGGAATCATTTTTTGGCAAGGTCTAATACTGCTTTAACCATGTTTCCGATACCATCGTGTATCACGTGAAACTTGTCGGTGTTGCACATGAAAGCAGGAGTTGTGACGACAAGGTTCTTCTTATCCACAACCACGCCGTAAAAGAATTGGTTAAAGAAAGTGCATGCAAAGATGTACGACCCCACCCCCGGGTTATGCAAACATTTACAGGAAAGTCAGCTGCCTTTTTAGACAATGTTAACTGTTAAAAATTCTGAGAATTGTTTGCATGATCTCTACCTATGCAAAGGATATGTCAACATTAGTGTTGCAATGTATGGCATTCCACTGTTTCACAGTCTCAACGGTTCCAGAATAAGGCCACGTTCCCGCTCCATCGTCTACATTAAAAGATATCCACATTAACCTAGATTATTCTTAAAATTCTTTAAAAATTAACAACTTCCTCATTTCTTACCTTTATCCATTCCCAAAGTTATTTCAACATTGGGTATTAGTTTTGCAGCCAGTATTGGCGCAATGCAACATAAGCTGCAAGATATTTTACCAGATAAGTGCATTTTTAGTCTCATTCTAAGTTAATGCCTACCAATATACCCAATGGGTTTCTTGTTAGAGTGAAAATCCCGAACAACTTTCTCCACTTGCGAATTTACTTTACAGTTCTTTCCAGCTGTTGCAAAATCTGATCTGCAAAAAAACAATAAAAAATTCAATAAGTGTTTACAATGTTGACATTATGCAATAAAATAAGATCATACAAATTTTTGGCAACACCAAAACCACCCGGGAAGATGACCGCATCGTAAGCAGCAGCTTTTAGATCTGTCAAAGGTTGGATTTTACCACGAGCTATTCTTGCAGATTCAACCAAAACATTTCTGAATTATAAGAACAAGAGATATTATACGTTACATATGTATTGCAATAAATTAACGTGATTACAATTTAACAGCTATATGCAAGCAACATCGCAGTATTAAATACAAAGACATAACTCTGAATCACGACTAAATTGTGTACTACAATGCAATAATTACAATGTGAAGCAAAAAATGTCAGCATTTCTCAATTGAGACATTTACCTGGTGTCTTCAGCATTTGGTTCTCCTTTCATATGATTAATGACGTGCATTTGCAAAATATCAGGTGCAAAAATACTAATGTTGGCATGGCCACGACTCAAATGCACCAAGCATCTGCAATCATATAATTATAAATAATTGACATTAGACATACAATTTTTATAATTGGAAAAATAAGTATCTACACCACTATATTTTCACTGTATTGTGAATTTCGTGCATGCAAAATCACTTATTTGAGAATGGGTTTAATAAAGATCCACATATAGTTGCATCACTCTGGGACGTCCATCTACATGACAGGGAAGGCAGATTGTAAATTTGGAATAATATAAATTGGACGAAATTATTTAAAAACCCACTGGAAATTAACACTTTTACACAACTTTCCCAATTATAAGTGAGGTCAAATTCAATGATTACGCTGAAGCTTCATGAATTTCACTGCCATCGTAGACACCATTACCAGAAAGAACCTGGAAATAAACATATTTCATTCAAAACAACACATTTTTCAACATGGAAAAGCTCCATGTAGAATATATAGCAAATTAAGATGTGCACTGATGTTGGATTTATGTAAACGAACTAAGGCAATTCTTGCACTCCTTAATGTATTTCCCGCGCTGAAAAACCTCTTCCAGATGATAGATGCAGCCATCAGATCAAGTGCGGGTGAATGTATTTAAGAATATTGATACAAATATTCAAACTTGAGTCGACAGACTCGCAACTGCAACCAGTTTGATTTCTAATATACCAAGTGCTGCCACCTACCGGCAGTCCATCCAACTCATTTCAATAATTCCACCTGTATTAATTACATATGCCTGGCACTTGCAATTTTCGCACTAAATTTGCAAGCTTGTAATGAAAAATTGCAGTTTACACTTTCATAGCTTCTACATTGCTTATAATAATTCTTATTTCCTATATATTGAATTCAACATTAATTGCATGACTAGCAGCACAAGTATTTGGTTTCTACAATATAACATGATATGAAACCAATGTTCTAAAGACATTCATAGATATGAGATTACGTATGATGGCAACTTGGCATTAATTTGCATGCAAACATGCAAGTACAGACGGCGACATGATTCTTACTTTCTAATCAATGCTTACACTTGTAAATTTTGGTACTGGTTTCAAGGAAGTCCAGCTAAGTATGGAGGATCAAGGTCGCTGTTGACCTCTATGAAAATGAACAAGACATACATCATGATATGATGTTTTACATTATTTCATTTGGGAAAGGGCATATGCGTTTTAATTCACAGATTCGCACTTCACTTATACAATGCAGTACTATTAAGGTATCACAAAAGCAGAGTTGCTTTTGAAAATTCCAAAAAAAAGCCTGTGCATTTTTAAAGTTGCACATTCTTTGAAAGGAAAATTTTATCAGTCACCAATTTGAAGGAATATGATGCGTGTTTAAGTCTTCAGTCCCACACCACACACAGCAAAGTAATCAATGCCTTCAACTCTCAACTGCAAAAGAAAATTGTGTTATTCCTTCGATTCCTGCATCCATAATATCACCAGGTTTGACAGGTCCTACACCCGCAGGGGTGCCGGACAGGATAACATCGCCAGGTTCCAATGTGAAGTAACTGCTGATGTAACTAAGAAGCGCAGGAATCTTGAAGTGCATATACTTTGTGTTCCCCTTCTGTTTCAACTCGCCATTGACCGTGAGCCAGAGTACGACGTTGTGAGGGTCTTGGATGGTTTCCTTGGGGATGAATTCACCGATTGGACATGCGGTATCGAAACCCTTAGCTATCGTCCATGGTAGCCTTTTCTCTTTGGCTTGGTCTTGAAGGTCCCTGGCAGTCATGTCCAAAGCTAGGGTATATCCTCCAACGTAGTCCATCGCCTTGTCTTCCGGTACTTTGCTGCACTGCTGATTTATAACCACACCTAACTCAACTTCAAAGTGCAGTTCTTGGCAGCCGAGTGGCATCTGCAATGAATATAGTATTCATTTTTATTGTGGCAATAATCTGCATACGTATAATTCTTAAATGCCAAGTTGGAATTGATTAAAAAAGCAATCAAATCTTACAGTTGCTAATGCTTTTATATATTTTCAAATTGCCTGAATATATCAAACTTTTTTCTTGCAGCCAAAAAGCAAATTGCGTAAAGTCATCCATCTACAATAAAGGATTAACATAAATAAACTTAAAAATGCACAGCATATGAAAATCCTTCAGCTAACTGTTAAGATACTTTTTGGGTTTTAAGAATCCTCTGACTATTCTTAAATTTGCCTGAATTCTCTTACATACACTGTCCTTTTTAAAAGAATTACAAAACTTTAGATACCTAGCAACAAATAAATTAACAAAAAAAGGTGCCCGTTTAAATACAACTTGTGTACATGGATGTTTGTTTCCTGTAAGTAATGCAGCAAAAGAAAGATTTCTTTTTTCATAAATATCAAGGCGGCTACCAATTTACTAACTGAATCTTTTTCAACCTTGAGGGAAATTCAAGGAATTCTCATTGCACAAGTCATAATATATGAACATCTTTCCTGGCAAGACAACTTACACATCAGTCAAATATGCCCAAATCAAGGGCAAAGCTTGTAAACACCAATTGTCTGTGGTATAACTTGTACTTACTGCATTATAATAATTACATAGGTCTACACAGCTACTACACTTATCTAATCTTCAAATCAGGGTGACCGACAAGTATCATCATGTGAATTTTATTTAATTTCTCATAAACTGCTGGTTTCAAATTAACAGTTTACACTCAAATATTTGATTTTTGAACTCTTTATTTGAGCCCATTCACTTTTATAACATCCATGCTTTATTGATTTTACAAATATTTTGTTGCTCAATGCCGTCAATTGCCTCCATGCACATTTTCTTTTAATACAAACCTTGACTGGTTTTCCAGGAGAGACATATGACGAGGTTGGCTTCATAAACAGTAAAGGTGTGTCTGGCATCGGATTGCCCAATTCCAAAGCATGGCCCCTGATTTTTTTTAATAAACAAATAATCGTGCTCAACAAATAAATGACGGCAAACGATAAATGCAGACAAAATACGCTTTGCATGGCAACAATTCTTCCATTTTCTTACTTATAATTACGACCAACAGCTATTATTTTCCTCCCTAGACTGACGAACTTCCGAAGGTCGACAACGGCTGCCATTTTCAAATACGTGACAAAATTCTGCTCGCCCTCAACGCCTATTGGTCAATTAGAACCAAGGTACATATATAATAAGGTAGCACCGTAGGCGTATTCTACCAACCCAACACGCAAGTGACGTCACCAGGCTGCCTTTGTCACCAACCCAAAACGCATTGTGACGTCATCAGGCTGCGTTCGTCCCTGGTTGGCTGACGGATAAGCTAGTTCCCTTGGCTCGGCCGGGATTAGATCATTCACATTCTGCCAAAGCAACCA
>WWPM01024048.1:0-17919 GCA_023279145.1 Glomeris maerens | reverse complement strand
GCCGTGCCGGGTTCTGTAACTTGTAATTATCATTGTTCATTTTTCGAGGTGTATTTGGATCGCGAGTCCCGGCGCGGCTTTTCCGATACGTTATACGCTTGGCTTTTCGGAAAACGAAGGCGAGTAGTTTTTACGCGATTGCCGTTCGGGGTTGGATGTTTGTAGAAGAAGAAGGACGCTGGACGTCTGCGAAACGGATGGTGAGGAAAACAAACAAAAATGAGAGGTTATTTTTACATTGTTATTAGGAAACGTGATCGTGGCGCAAAATGCATATTTTAACTGTCGGAGCCGGGATCTGTTCTTTTTTTTTTTAATTTTTATTTTTAGGAACCGTCGTTCACGTTTGAGATTCTGATCGTTGCGGGAGAGAAAAATACATTTGGCCTTTTCCGCATTTATTTCAAAATTACCCTATTCTTTTCTCTCTCTTTTTATTTATCAAATATCAATTCATCTTCGCGTAAGATCCTGTTAATATTCTAGCTCCGGAGCGGATTGTTTGCAAAGTACCTGTCGCGCGGACAAAAGCTACGTTTACGTGCGAAAGCAGACTGATGTGATAAGCGCTTGAAAATTCAAACGTAAAACCCGGTTGAAAAGGAAAAAAAAAAGAGAAACCAAATTGTGAAATTCCATTGTTACGAGTTGGTAGGTTGCGTTTCACAAAAGGTATTTGTATCTCGTTCGCACTTGAAGGTCGGCAACTTTATACGTTGTGTAACTTTTAACCGCGAATCCCCTAAATTGACATTTATAACTTTATAAAATTCTTATCACGAGGAAAGTGCAAATTACCGGGCATCGTTCATAGTCCTTACAAGTGGTCAGATATGGATGAATTGAGATTCATTTTTATTAACAAAAGTGTCTTTGGATCGCAAGTGCAGCAGGTTGGCTAGAATCTATAAAAGTTGCTAGAATGGGATTTTGACGCTACACGTTATGTCGTACTAATGATAAATTGAAAAAAGGTATAGTTTAGCTCGACAAGTTGAATTTGAAATATACTTAACGTTGAATAAGCATTTATGTAATGTTGGAAATTGTTGAAACCGCAGTCGGTACGTAGTTTTCGTTGTGTAAATACGTGGAAACCGCTTTTATTATTAATTAGGCAGTAACCATGCATTCCTCCGAACGTGTTTCCAAACGACACCTTACTTTCAATTAGTGACCGAATCCCTGGAGAGAAAAAAAAAATAACTGGCTCTGAAATAATAAATACGATGACCATTCTATAACCGGACAAAAATTTGTTCCAAGGGCCGACCGAGAATGGGTTTTTGAGGTTCAACCGAAACGGAGACCTATACAATCCGTAAAAAAGTTATACAGTAAAACCTGTCACACTGGGCACCTGTCTAACTTGAGCATTGACCACCCAAATGCGGTACCTACAGGTGCCTCACCTGGATACATTTATTGACCACCACCTGTGAAAAAATGTGAATACTACACAAACAGCTGAATCAATATGTACAGTACAGTAGAAGGTAATGTGGGGAGGAGGGTAACTCGGATAACATGGATCAATCATGAAACATCATCTCAGCATCGTTTAATGAGAATTAAGTCAGTAGGAGTAGATTCAGGTAGAATCCGGTAAAGCTAGGATAACACGGAGACCTCGAACGCGCTAGGTACCTCGGGTAACAGAGTCCTACTGTACATACAGTAGAGTCCCGGTTATCCGATTCCCGATTATCCGATGCTCCGTGTTAACCGCGGTACATGTCGCAACCGAGGGCTCCGTGTTAACCGGAACTTTGGGTGACCGTCATTGTTTTGCCACGCCCAACAAAGATTCAGTTGCTCTTTAGACAGCAGAGGCGCAATGTAAATTAATTTTATATATGTATAGTACATAAATATATATTTTGTACGATCGAGACATATTCGTACGTATTGTGAAACTGGACTTCTTCGATTAATGTTAAATGTAAAACACTTAATTAGTGTCCCTATTATACAGCATTAGTTGAAATGTGATTTTATTTTGTGAGGAACGTTTTGCATCTGGATACAATGGGCACGTTTGACCAGTCCCGCGAGTGGCCAACGTAGACATGTTTCACCGTGCAAGGCGCTTGGAAATTCCCATACGCGTAAACGCGACATTTTTAATTTTCATTATATACCAGTGAAGTGAATAATGGCTAAAATAGTTGAAATCAGAGGCAAATACAACATTCACGCAAACAGATTGATTATATTTGGATAATTGAGTGCCAGGATTCCAGCCAATCACATTTTAAAAGGTAGAATAGGCCAGTCCTTAATCCGTTCATTGTCAATTTCCAACCGGTACGGAACGCGAGACACAAAAGCTTGCCGAAACGATACGGTTTCCGAGCGACAGTTGCGAACGAAGTTGATCATCAGTTTGTCTTGGATAGACGTTCCTGCAGAGAGGAGTTGATGTCGCGAATCTGCTCCGCAACCGATCTCGACACGGGCTTGTAGTCGGTTTCGGCTAACTTTGCGGCGATGAAGTCTTTCATCGAGAAGTTATTCTGTTCCAGGTGCTGCCATTTTCTCTCGAGATTGCACAGCTGCACGTGGGCGTCGTTCTCGTTCAACTGCTTCTGTCGTGTTAAAGCGGTTTAATTCGGTTCCGGGTTTTTTCTTTTGTGACACTCACTTTGAGGGTCTCCTGGTGGTCACTTAGCAGCTGGACATTCTGCACGAGTTCGCCCCGGCTTTTCTCCAGTCTCTTCAACTTGCAGTGCAGCAACTTGTCGCGGTTGCTGGCGGACGATCGCAACGAGTCGAGATCGGAGTACACCGCGAGTTGCTCTTCCGTGAATTTAATTTTGTCTTTCAGAGTGACTAGTTCCTGTCTTATCTTGTCTTCCAGTTGATCGATCTGCAACAGTGTGTACGAAATTTTATTTGGAATGACGGCGGACGGACTACAAAAGAAAAGACTGGTACTTTTTGCAAATCCACGTCGAGTTTCTGTTGCTGATCGACTAGGCTAAGGGCGGTATTTTTGGACTTCTCCATTTCACCCTCCTTGAACCTGTATGTGTGTGGAAATTTTAATCTGTTTACGATTCCGTTGAGCCTTACGCTTTCGTCAAATTAATTGTCGGCAAATTATTTCGTGTTGAAAAGGTAAATGCGAAGCACCCCTTGAATATGTTGTTCTTAAAATTGCCTCGTCTCAATGTTGTATACATGAAGTATTTACATTCAAGACACGCATTCAACTTCAAAACTGAAAAGACTATATTACTGGAGATCTTCCTGAAGCGTCAAGAACTCCGCACTGGACGGAATCCGATTGACGTGCGCCAAGTCCCCGCTCATCTTTTCCAACGCGGACACGATGCTAGCTTGGATTTGGTTTCGCTGGCTTTGCTCGGCCGCGAGATTCGATTCAAACTGTTGCAAGAAAGTATCCATCGTCTCTTCCCGTTTCTTTAGCTCCATAAACTGCTGACTCTTCTCGCTTTGGTTTTCTTCCAAGTCCTTTTCGGTTTTTATACATTTTATATTAGCGTGTACGTATAGTAATACGATGTTTGTTTACTTCTTCCAAATGCTGCATCTGCACGCGAGCTTTCTCCGTCTGTTCCTTAACTTCTTGGATTCTTTTCTCCATCGCTGCCATCTCTTGATTGTCGTCTTTCACCTTGTCCGGAAACGTCCCTGTACAACTTTGAACCGCGGCGGATGCGCGTGACTAAATTTACCTGTTGCAATAATTTCTCTCTCTCCTCTTCAGGCGTCGCCTTCGATTTTTCCTCCGCGAGTAAACTCGCGTGCTTCGCCTTCGCCTCGCGGATTTTCTCGACGAGTCCGAATACTTCCCGTTTCACCTAAAGTGAAAAGAAATTGGGATTGCAAAAAAAGAAAAGGTCTCGTAAAGATTAATACGTGGAATTTCACCTTGGACGCGGACAACTCTTCCTCGAGATTAGATCTTGTCACTGCCAATTCATCCAGCTGTTTCTGAATGTTATCCATCTCTTCCGAAAGGGACGCGTTCATCGTTTTCAACTTGGCGTATTTTCCTTTCAGGTTTGCCGGCATGGATGCCACCAGATCATCTTCCAAGTTACGCTCCTGAAATGCACAAGAAACCATCGAGTACGTATAGATGTACTGTACGTGAAGATATCACCTTAGAAATCTCCAATTCGATTTCAGCCAATTCTGCTTCCTTGGCTCGTCTTTCCGTCAAGGTTGACTCGACGAGGGCTAACTCGCGATCGTTTTGGTCGGCGATCTCCGTCGCCTCCCGAGTCACCTCCTGGACGTCGGTGTCCGTGCCGAGCTTGTTGACCAGCAGGTTGAGGCCCGCGTGCTCATCCTGAAGACTCTTCAACTCTTGCGCGACATCTCTCGCTTGCTTCTCGTACACTTTGTAAGCGGATTGCTCTCTCTGAAGGTGCTCTGCCGACTGAGCTAGCCGGGAAATCTCGTCCACTATTTCGGTCATCTTGGCCCGTAAAAGGTTGCAGAAATAGGAACGGTCCTGCACGAGACGGTGGGTGCCGGGCCGAGCCGTGGGGCCCGCCGTCTTGAGTCCTCCGAGACCTTGCTGGGTCATCGGGCGGTCAGTCACACTGACCGCAGTTGCCAATCCTATTCCACCTTTAAGACAATTAATTGATTCCCAATTTTTATTGTTCGCTAGACCTGAAAGTGTATGATTACATATTTCAAAAATATAAATTTATTAAGATTTTTCAATTTATTGCCGTCAATATTATATTCTTGCTCTATTTGGGGGAATTAATTTCTGTTATCCTGCATTAACTTTCGGGCTGACTGGTGGAATGGCTTACGAATTTTAATACTGCTCGTTTTACAATTATTACAAAATTAATTTGATCCCAGCAGAAACTGCGCGTTGAAGATCACTCTGTGACGTCACGCTACATAAGATCACAGGCCGTGGCAAGCGTTCCTATTGGTCGGCGTTCCGCAGTGACGTCACAACGAAGACGGAGAATGCCGCGTTACAAACCGTGATTGGCGCCTAATGACGGCGGCCGCGACGAGGAACGAAGACGAGATGATGCAGTCGGTAAACCAACAGTACCCATGCTTGACCGTGCAGCAGTGGGCGGTCTTGCGGCTGACGGCGGACGAGGACTCGCCATTGCAGATTTTGTTGTCATCAGATCATCGATGCTGAACTATAGCAACGCCATGGCAACCGCGTTTGAATCATAGAGGCCGTATGGAGAAGGCGGGGGCTCGCTGCATAGGCGCAGTTCTTACACCGTCATTAGTGCGCTTTCGGCAGCCACGATTGAATGGTAACGTATGGAAGGCGGCGCCTAGCTGCATAGGTGCGGTCTTAATACCACAATTTGTGCGCTTTCGATAAGGCGGGGTCTCGCTGCATAAGTGCTGTACTTACACTACCATTGGTGCGCTTTCGGCAATCACGATTGATGGAGTGTATGGAGAAGGCGGGACTTCGCTGCATAAGCGGAGCTCTTATACCGCCATTAGTGCGCCTTCGGAGGCCGCGTTTGAGTTTGAATGGAAGCGTACGGAGAAGGCGGGGCCTCGCTGTACAGGTACAGGTTCTTAACCGCCATTGGTGCGTCTTTTGGTAGGCGGGCCGTGTGACGTCACTCGTCCCATTTTTCCGCGGTCGTTCGGTCATCGACAAGATGGCGCGGTTCGAAGGAAGACGACGTCGATTCGGAGAGTTGTTCGCATCCCCGCTCGTTCCAACGGTTATTTCCGTAACAAACGATCGATCGATCCAACGATTATAGTCGTCTTTACTCGTTATTGTTGACTGTTTTTGGCGCCGTCGTCCCGATGCGATGGCAAAGTGGGGAAATTGGTGTCAAACTTGTAACCCTTTTTCCCTAAATGCACCTGAATAATGAGCGCCCTTGCGACGATTTTGGCACTGCTGGCCATTCCCTCCAGTGAGTGATTGCGTAATCTGATCTTATGTATACTGGAAAGCGCATTCTCATTTTGTTTTTAATTCCATATTCAGGCTTTGCGTACGTTAGGACGCTGCAAATTGTGGAAGCCCCATCTCCTTCAAGTAATAATGCATATATTTACAGGGTTATTCAATTGGTATACATTTCCAAAACTGTTATTCGTAGCATGCTTGGGAGGCAATTACCTTCCGCCCAGGGGAAACATCTCCAGTCCCGGTTACCCCGGCACCTTGTTCGAGAAGATAACGTGTCGCTGGACGATCCATGGGGAAATCGGACAAGTGATAACAGTGACGTAAGGAACGCGGGTTGCGCGGTAACGTTTTGAGACGGGATTCACGGAACGATACGCCGGGTTAGGTTTAACGACGTGGACATCGAAGAGGAGGAGGACCGCTCCAGGTGCACCAAGGATTCGGAACCGTGCTGCGTCGGCAACTGGCTGCAGGTAGGGCCGGTCGGCGACAGGCACCCGAGGGTGGTCTGCGGCGCGGACCAGCGCCCGCAACCGTACCTGTCGCGCGCCAGTCAGGTTAACGTCGTGTTCAACGTGAACGAGATGTCCAGAGGCCGGGGCTTCCGTTTGACGTACACAGTCGGTAATGAAACTTGGAAACTGGTATATCCCGCCGTGGGTTGTCCGTATTCTTGACAATTTCGGGATTTTGACGTAGCGCCCGCGGCGCCGACCGAAGGCTGCGCGTCGCAAGAGTTCGCGTGCGGCAACGGGCGCCGCTGCATCCCGACGGCGTGGCGCTGCAACGGCCGGTACGAGTGCGCCGACGGATCGGACGAGACCGGGTGCCCCAGGAAAGGGCAGTGTCCGGGCAACGGCACTTCCTGCGGCCCTTTCACGGGGGAATGTTACGACCGACTGACTCAGCGCTGCGACAGGGTCGTGCAGTGTTCCAACGGAGCGGACGAGACCGGTTGCGGTAAATCCAAATATTCCGAGCTAAAGGGAATTGGGGGTAAATAAAGGTTGTCCCGTACTACGTTTCCTTTCGCAGTGCCCGAATGCACCGAGAAGATCTTGTGTTCGATCGGCGGCGTTTGTTACTCTCCGGAGGAAAGGTGCAACGGCAACGCGCAGTGCACCGATCACTCCGACGAAAAGGGATGCGGTGAGTGGACCGGCCGGCCGAATCGAATCGAATCGATCGTGCTTGAAACGCGGCGTGGAATTTTCCAGGTTCCGATCTGTGTCATTCCCAGCGAGGCGCGTTCCTGTGCGCCAACAAACACTGCATTCCGGAGAAGTGGCGCTGCGATCAGACGAACGACTGCGGGGACAATTCGGACGAGACCGACTGTACGTACCGTTCCGTTCCGTAACTTGCGAAGGAAATGTACGGTTAACGCTAATCTTAAGGCTTACGTTGCGCGTAGGCATCAAAAACAGCGTGATCACGGCCGCGGTGATGGGTTCGCTCATCTGCGGCCTGCTGCTGGTCATCGCGGTCGGCTGCACGTGCAAGCTCTACGCCCTGCGCTACTCGGACACTCCGTTCGCGCACGACTCCGCCTCCACGCTGCCCATGGCCCGGCTCGCCCTCCAGGAGCAGGAGTTGCTCCGCAGGGAACCGCCCCCGCCTTACTCCGTGGCCATGGCCGCTTCCTCCGCTCCCCCCACGGGTTTCTTCCCGTCGCAGAGGGACGCGGCGGCCGCCACGGCCCAGGGCGCCGCCGCCGCCGCCGTGGCCGGTGAACATTTCAGGTACCAGCCGAGGCCGTCGCGCAGCGGGTCGAGGAGGACCCGAAGGGCCAGGAGACACCGCGCCGCGCCGCTGCCTCCTCCCAGGCCCCTGACGGAATACGAAAGGTCCCTGCTGCAGCCGACGCACCACCAGTTCCTGCCGCAGTTCGGCCAGTTGATGCCTTCTTCGCAGCCCCAGCCGAGAGTCGTGCGTAAGTTGCTGGTGCCCGTGGTGGTGCCGGGGGCGTCGACGTCGGTGTCAGTGTCGCAGCAGATGATGCCGAGGGTGCACCGTAGCTTGAGAAGGAGGCTTTCGGGTGGCGATTTCGCGGAGGAGATGGACGAAGAGGTAACGAGGGCCGAGGTTTGCGCGGGGGCCTTCGAAGCCGACGACGAGCCCCTCCTGGGAGCGGGGACCTCGCCGCCGTCGAACGTGGCCTTTTGTTAGACGAAGCCCTCGGGTGAGCCTTTCCGTTCGGTGGCCTTCATCTTCGTGCCTGGTTGCGCTGGGTAGCGGACGGACCAAGTAGAGAACGTAATGCCGTTCTCAACCGGTTTGAAATTCCTCTTTAAAAAAAAGAAAAGAAAGATCTTTCAGTCCAGTTTCCACCTGCCAATAATGTTACCGTCTTTTTTTGTTGGCGAGAATCTCCTCGTGGATTTCCCCGTACTAAAGCCCGGTAACGGGGGTCTGTCCTCTATACCTCGTTACGTTGTTGCTTTCTGAGAAATCAATGCCATAAAAAAAGATCGGTGTATATTCTTGTTACCGCCGTGATTTTATCCAGGTTGTGTCGAGATGTAATCGCGACGGTTTGTCGCGAGAGACGCGAAACGCGACCGACTTTTATCTTTTCCCGAGTAACGCGTCGAAAAGTTCCCCCGAACCTTCTTGGATTTTCACGTTTTGCCGTGCCGAGATCGTTTGTCGCTTGATTTACCGCGTTAATACCGTTCGCACTGTGAAGTAAAAGCGTGCTCGCAAACCAAAAAGGCCTTTTATTAGAGTATCCGTATTATTTCTCCGTTAAGTACATCCCGTAAAGTCTTTCGCGTTCCCGATCGTCAAAGATCGGGACGAAGTTGACGGAGGCGATTTCGGAGAATCCCTCGGCTAAAGACGGCTCTTGGAACTTCCCTCTGCGATCGATCGTACGGATAAGGACACGAGTAACTTGTATTTTTTTTAAAACTTGGTTAGGTACGAGATTCTTACTTGAGGACATTGAGGGTGATATCGTTGACATCCTTGTGCGCATCGTCGGTGCCAACGAGAGTCCTGAACTGCGATCGCAAAAAGTAAGCTTGAAATTACTACGCCGGGCAAGTGAAAAGCGTCTAATTTACTAACCTTGTTATTATGCTTCGCGTGAGCGACGGGAACGTTGAAGACGAAACAGCGGCACGGTACTCCGGCTTGCGAAGCGCATTCGAGGTACCTATCAAGACGTTCTTGAATTGGGAATTACGAGTTCTTTCACGACGTAAACAGGGTTATTTACCTTCGTCTCGTATCCACGTCCAGGTTCGTGTTGTCGACGACTACGCTGTTATTTCCTGCGAGGAATTGCCCGCACCTGGAGACGCAACGCTGCCACGTTCCCAGCGCATCCTGGACGCGAGTTGGGCGAGTTTTTATCAAGGCGTAATACCCATTTCGGACAACGTGTTTTGCAAATTTACCCTGCTAACTGCGCGATACCCCAAAGGCAACAAGTGGTGCGTAACGAAGTGACTTTTACCGGCTAGTTACGGGGAAAAAGAAAATTCAAATACGATCCCCCGATTCCGTTATTCGTATCGCTCGTCTTACCGGCGGGCAACCCGACAAGCACGATCACCTGGAAGTGATTAATACGAGAAACGCTGCCGTTAACAATTTCACGGTTCTGTCGTCAAACTCGCGAACGGTACGTACTTCCTGCGAGTCGGAAGGAATCTTGACGTGCGGCGGGTCGAGGAGACATCGCTGGGCCGAGAGACTTTTCTAGAAAATTTCATTCCTCGTTAATTTCGATTTTGCCACCAAAAACCGATGGAAGACGAGTGAATGCTCTTAACCGGGTCGAACGAAGGCAGGACGTAAGGTGCTTGGCCCTGCTTCAGGAAGAACTCCTCGGGAGTGTGGAACGGTACTCCGACGTTCATGGCGAACTGGAATGTTTTAAGATCTAAAGGCCCTTTCACGCTCTCATCGAGCGGCTTAAAACATAAACTGACCAGTCGGTCGGACACGGAAAAGTCCTTCTTCTTTCTCGAAGCCCAGTTGAGAGGCCTTCCCGCCGCGTCCCCCACGAAGAAACTTTCCGAGCAGTCGATGACCGCGTCGCCGTTCGCCTGCCGGATCGCAAATTCGCTTTTAACGCGGACTCGTATAATTCCGGCTACTTAAACTCACGTGTTCGCCGAGATGCTGCCACATTCCCGGCCTCGGTTTGCGACACATCCCGCGTCCGGTCGACACGAAAGCCTGCGTCCGGGAACTTTTAAGTTCGTATTGTTTTTCTTTCTTGTTATTTGCGTCACAAAAAATATATCGCGGACACCTGAACGGGGATTCCTAACGCCGATACTATATGTTCCACTTTCTGACAGAAGTCACGAGGCAACTGGCGGCCACGTTGAATGCCACTCTTGAAAGGAAAGTTAGACGCGTTCGTAAGTGCTTTCGCCGCGCTTACGCGTCCAACTTTACCTGGTTGGAGAAAAATACGATCTTGTAACCGTCTTCGTGTAGATCCCTCAGTCTGATCGGAACTTCCGGGAATAGAAACCTGTACGGACGTGCAAGTTCAGAGATTTGTGAGAGCTGCGAGATCTAACGTAGTGAAGTGGAAGAGCTGCTTATGATCGGGCGGTTTTCCACGTTGGGGAGCATTCATTACTTAGGTCACACTTCAGTTGCTATTGACAAAACGAAGCCTTTCCGGATATGGGTTTATAGGAACATTACGTCTTGCGTTTACGCAGGGAATACACCCTGTCAGCTTGTCCGTCGAATTTTGAAACGCCCTGTATAGGCTTTAAACGGACGACACCAACTTGCCTCCAATCGTGCGAATTCACCGGGAAAACGTGTCCGCTCTTGGTGGCGATAATCGTCCAATCCAAGTCGAACGCGGCAACCTGAACGCGCAGCACGCGGTTAATTAACGTAGGTTCCACGGCGCCGTTTCGGTTACTTAGTTACCTTTGCGCTTGGCGTTACGCCGTTGGCGTTGAAGACCATGAAATCCTTGTGCATCTGCCAATCGCGGCCGCTTTTCGAACCCGCGTCTTTCTCCGCGGAGCTCGGGCGACGCGGTGGCCCGTCGAGGGCCGACATCCCCCGCCTCATGTCCTCCAACTTCCTTTCGCTGTCTAATTCGTCTTCGGAGTCGGAGATGTCGTGACGTGCTTCTGCAAGGAATAAGCGGTGAGAAGTAATAGTACACGCGGATGGATTCTACCGTTCGGTAATGCGTGCCTTTCCCTACGTCGTCGGGCGCGAACTTCTTACTCGCCGACGGGGCGAAATGGTCATCCAGTGTTCTCTTTTTAGGGTTCGCGTCGGCTCGGTTCCCGGCAACTCTGCCGAAGGTGATCTCGTACAGGAGCTCTTTCGCGAGGAAACCCACTTCGCTGCCCGATCTTGCCCTTACCGCCTGGCCCTTGACCAGGGTTACGCCGTCCACGGAACCGCAGTTGGGGCCGAGCTGTCGTACCGTTACCTCGTGTCCGTCGACATCTGCCGTGAACTCGACTGAAATAAGGTGAGGTAATTAATTAAATGAAGATACAACTTCTTTCCTGGTAACTTTAAAGACATTGCACTGTCTTTAAGTTGTCTTTACACTTGATGATCTCGTTATTAATTAGCATTTTTGCTTATTGGTGTGCGTTAAATCGAGAATATCTGAAGTGGGACTTTTATCTTATGCCCCATCAGGCCCTAAAGGGTTATAAAGCCCCTTTTTTACTGTTGTGGTCCATTGCAATCCTTTCCAAAAGAGATTTGCAATCTTGCTGTAAAAAAAAACACAGCCATTTATTTCATTTTTTCCCAAATGGGCAACTGCTTTGCATGTTGATCCTTATTAAAATATTCTTTCCCCGCCCTGAGACCCCTCGCCCAACCCACATTTATGTCACGTGACAATAACAATTACGTCATTGACAACAACGCTTAATGATCGTAAAGTAATGCGGTCACAATATGGATTGTGAATGTTGCAAGTCATTCCCCGATCTTTTCCAATTTATAGGTACATATATACAGATTTAAAAGTTGGTTTATATATAAATTCAAAAATTACGTTGCTTGCGAGAACAGCGCTTTTCTTTGATGCCGGTGTCGGGGCCTCGTCCCAGAATTACTTTTTCACCGTGTTTTAGCACTATTTCCGGCCAGGAATTTGACCCATTATGCGACGTGCCGGCTTCGTGCTTCTTAATCAGCCGGCAGCATCCTGCTTCGCATGCCATGTTATCTCCGAGACGGGGAAAAAAGGGTATAATTGCTAGACGAGTTCAAGTTTGGGACGAAGTACGCGCCGAAACTTACGGCGCTCCAACTTGGCGACGTTCCGCTGTCCGCATAGTTGCACTATACACTCGCGAACACCTGCGCGATTATCGTTTTATTTCTCTTGTAAACGTGACAAAATGCAACGATACAACTATTATCACAGTTTCCTACATATCGAAATGCTGCTGTACGATAATCTCAAGCCAACTTGATGTTGCCCGAGAGCAACATCAACTTGCCCATGGCGGGAAACCATTAAATGAGAAAGGGCGTGCCGTGGGCGTGGCGGGCTGAAAATCGCCACCCCATTGGTTGTTCTATGCCGGTATGAGATTGAAAGGCAAAATGGCAGAACGCGTCGGATTTTCATGTACGGGCTTCGTATGAAAAATCTGAAAGAAATTGACATTTAGCGTTCGGCGTATGTCCTATAAAAGATGTTCTGAAGCCGTGACACCATGAAACCAAATGATATGCTACAGATCGATAGTTCATCTATGCGACGGTAGGTGTCGCTCGTGACAACCTTTTGAGAAAAATGAACATTTCGTGAAAAGCCACTTCACAGCAACATCATTATGTCATCCTTCTTCCAATCACTTATTATATCACTATTGCTCCCACCCCCGCCCCCTAAAGCCATGACATGATCAGGGAATATCCCCTATGACGTCACATATCTGAATCCTACGGTACAACAGCGCCGCCTAACGGCGCACGCGGGCAACGACCGCGATAATCCCCTCCATGATGGCGGCCGCGATCGCTTGCCGTGTCGCGTTCTTCCGCATCGGTCGCTGATGCAGCGATGAATACGGGAAACGAGCGGCGTTTCTCGTCGCCGACGGATCCGAGGTGACGTATATTACAGTGTATCTCGTACGAAAACAAGGAAACAGAAGATGGTGTGCAAGGATGAGATGTTCGCGTGGTTCAAACATTTGAGCGGCTGCGGGCGAATCGAGGTCGTGCACGGCCTGCTCAACATGTGCATGCCCCTGGAGCTGCGGTTCGCGGGAACGTGCGTCGAGTTCCTGGCCAGGAAAGATTTCCGATGCCTGAAGGAACACGAGCTGAAGGCGAACAACGCCGTCGAGACGGGCAAGATGCGCTCGACCGATTGGGCACATGACCAAGCGGCCAGACACAGGATGACCGTATGTTTGGCCCTTCTGGGCTCGGCCAACACGGCCGCGTCCAAGTGTCTCTACGACGCTCTCACCCTGAACGAGACCGAGGACTCGCTGGCGGCAAAAGTGCGACATGCGGACGCTACGGTTAGGGCCGAGGTCCTTCTCATGTTCACCCTGGCCGTCTGTCACCCCGCTTTCACCTTCGCCCAGAAAGAGGAGATGGCATTGAGGCTTAAGGTCATCCAGAGCATCGCCGATCGCCTCGATGCCAAGGTATTTTTTGTTTATTTCCGACAATCGTATTTATTTCATAAGAAGATGGGCGATGTAAACGCCCGAGGTGTACAGAAGCGCCGTAGGGGGTATTCCACCATCCCGACACGGTTGCGACGTCTTCACGGTGAGTTGGTCGCCGAGCCGGTACGCGTCATGACGTCATCGTGGTGCGTTCGTCCCCGATTGGCTGACGGTAGGGGGGGTGGAAAGGTAGCGTTCCATGGGCATGGCCTGGTATAAGCGCCAATATGGCGAACGGAAAGAACGAAAACGTTCGATCTGGTTTCGTGACGTCACCGCTAGGCGGTGCCCGATTCGCGACGAGAGAAAAAAATCTCTTTCCCCCTTCTCTGTTTATTGAAAGCTTTTCATCGTCCTTTTAAAGATGGAACATGTAATTTTTACGTTGGTTTTTTTTTTTATATAAAAGGAAGGGACATGCGGATGTTTGGGGGAGAAGCCATTTTGGAAAACGCGATACTGACATAGAAAAAAGGAAACCCGGAAGTTGGGGGAAATATACCCTGAAATGGAAAGAGGGGTAAATTCTTAACGTATCGATTACCACGGATATACGGTAGTTTTGTTTGTGATTTTACCAGATTTGTACAAATACTTGTAGATTTTCTACGGATTACTTTCAGTCATTGCAGAAATAAATTCAGCAGAAACCGCTATTTGAAATTTCAACATAAATATTCAGAAACAGTGAATGGAATAAATAAATACATTTTTTCAACATGTTCTGTAGATAATCAGCAGGAATTCGCTGCGCATTTCGCGAGTGCATCTCAGTTTTCCAGTATCTGGGACAGTTTTTGCTATTTTGTTTTCCCCCACGGTTTTATAAGCTTGCTTCTGCGTCCGCCCGTCACCGCAGCAAAGAGTTCCGCGCAGTGGCGCCATCTAGCGTTGTCCGCCACACATATGTATCGTGCGTCTTTCTCGGTTCAACATTCACGAAATAAAAAGCAGCTATTGGTGCGGTACAGACCTTCCGCGCACCCTGCAGTTGTCAAATAAATACACGCGGCGTGCTTATAACAACTCGTGGCTTCCGCAGTACCGGAATGAAAGGTTTGGGTTTTTCATTGGACAGGTCCAAGACGAGCACCGGGGAGGCGGGAGGAAGTGCGAAGCCGAAGAACCCAACGGTGACGGCGAAGGGCCGAGTGCCGTCGGCAACGCCTACTCCAACGGAAACGGTAATAACGGCACCGGCTTCAGAGTCACCGCGTGCCTGGAAGACGCGGTCCGCGAGGCGCAACCGCAACCGGCCGAAACGACCTCGGCACCCGGGCTCGTCGCGACCCCGAACCGGCCCCTGCCCCTGCCCCTGTCGAGCAGCCCCAAAGTTACCCCGGCGCCCGGTCAGCAGCAAACGCAACAACCCGGCAAATGTAAGCTCGCGGTCGTTCGGGTTAAAAATCAGGCTGGTAAGTCCTTTTCTTTTCCCGAGCAGCGCATATCAAGAACCTGGATCTTAAGAAGATGCCGAAGCAGAAGAAGGACAAAAAGGTGGTGGAGTACAAGATTCAGGTCGGGGTTTTAAACTAATGAATGTTAGATATAGTTAAGTTCCCTTTTGAGAACAAAACCTTAGATGTATAGTAGATTATAGTTTCGCTTTCGTCGCAAGTTTGAGTTACGATCCGCAGGTTACGTGGTCCGGAGGCGAAGTGACGGACGTGATAAAATCGCAACTGGAGTTGAGTAGTTTCCACCAGGAGGTAACGTTCCCGCCCCGTCTCTTGCGACGGACGCGTACGAGGCGAAACCAAAACCGTTTTTGTTTTCCCGTTCGCGTTCCAGCTTATTCGCTCGTTCGCCGAAGACGGCGTCTGCCACAGGCAGGAGCGCTCCATCCCCTACTTTCCGGGCCCGAGGCTCATCAGCCGCGGCGAGGCTTCCGCCGAGGAAGGCATGTCTCGCCTGGTGGACTACCTGAAGCAGCTCATGACAAAAGTGCCGCAGCACGTGCTCGACTCGGACCTGGTGACGTCTTTTTTCCGGGGGCAGGTCGGCGCGGTCAAGGTTCCCAACGGCCCCGGTAACCTTTCCTCCGCGTCGAACGTCTCTGCTTCTTTGACGACGACGAGTAACCTCCCGAGCGAAGTCGGCGTTGCGGGTCATCCTTCGGATGAGCGCGTCGCCAGAGGTAAACGGTCGTTCGACTCGGTGCTTTCAAATGGTTACCTGTCGTATCGATTGCTAGACGGAGTCGGCGGCGAAGGACGCGCGAAGGCGTGGACGAGCAAGTCCCAACTGCCGGGGGACGCGCCGACGCCAAGATCGGCTACGAACGGTACCTAGACGTTAATTATTCCGGAAGGATCCGGCCGTTGCGACTTTGCATCTAAAAATGTCGCCGTCCGTGTTGCCAGATTCCGCGAAGTGGAAGGCTTCGGGGTCCGCCGTCGCTCCCGCCGCGTCGCCGACGAATTTCGTTTACAGGTTCGGACCTTCCGTTTCGCGATCCCGTAAGAACCGGATTCATGTTTTCGTTCGGGAACCCGCGTAGAACCCGTCCGTCGCCGTCTTCCTCGCCGTCCGCGGCTCAGCCGGCGCCGGGATCTTATTCCGTCCAAGAGATCTTCAACCTGGATAGGTTCGTGAAGGAGAGCGACAGGAAGGAGCTCGAGCCGATCTTCAGGAACCGGACGCCGGAAGAGGTGAGGTCCCCGATCATGTAATCACTCGCCGTAGCTGCAGTGTGCCGCGGTCGGTCCGTAGATCAAGTCCCTGAGCTTGGAAGCTTTGGAGAAGATGAACGTGAAGAAGACGCTCATCCCCAAAGTACTCACGGTGTCGGAGAAAGTGAGGTCGTCGTATCCGAACGGCGTGGTGACCCACGTGGACGAGAGGCTCTCGCCGCCGCCGCCGCAGCAGCAGCACGGAAACCGCAGGTTCCCGCCGCCGGACTGGTCCCAACTCGCGTCCGGCGGAACGGTGTACCATTGCGACCCACAGGTCAGAGTTCAGATGGTAAAAAACTGGAAGCGCCGCGTTTTTGCGGGGGAACGGCACGCTGCGCGAGAGCAACAACGGCAACAACGACCGCCTCGATGCGTAAAACACGATGTATGCAAAAAAGAACCGAGCGTGCCGTTCCTTCCCCAACTTACTTATTGTTTGAAAAACTGATGGCAAATTGCGATGTTGACGGCCCTTCCCCCTCCCCCACCCACTTCAGCAGGTGTACATGCCCAATACGCCACTGGACTACGTAGTGCAGTACTCCACCCAGCAGCGCCAGGGGGGATACGGTCAGCTGCTGTCCGACAGCTCCGAGTACTCCAGTCCCACGGCCAGCCCGGCCCTGGACCGGCCGGGGAGCCGGTCCGACTCGGACGAGAACCCCGAAGCCGCGGAAGGTGACGGCGCGAGGAGCCGCGCCGTCCACCAGGTTGCCGTGCAGCAGCATCAGCAGCAGCAGCAAGCCGGGCCTCGGCACCAGCAACAAGGCTACCTGAAAGCGAAGACGTACCTACCGGCCGCCAACAACCACGTGGCGCTCGAGAACGCGAACGTGGCGCTGGTGCACCCTCAGCAGCTGAGAGGAAAGGGCCCCGCCAGGGGCCGGTCCAACTCGAGCAGCGCCCAGGACGCGGGGGGTAGGAAGGCGGCGGCGAACAGGCCGCAGACTCTGGGGCCGCTGCAGGGGCCGGTGGAGATGGGCACCGTGTACGCCGGGTACTCCGCGGTGGGGTACGTGGCGACCGCGCAGGGGCAGGGCAGGTCGCCGGCGGCCGTCGTCGAACAGCCCCAGTCGGCGACGAGCGTGGCCCTTTGCACCAACTGCACGTGCTCGTGCACGACCACCGCGCCGCAGCTGAGCTTCTCGCCGTCGTTCCTGCCGTTCCCGATGGGCGGCGCCACTTCGGTGACGGCCATGTTCGCCGGCTACAACCCGGCGTTGCACGGGCCGTCGCAGCAGCAGCAGCAGCCGCCGCCGCCGGCCAACGGGTACCTTCACGCGCACCAGGGGGGCATTCACACTTTCACGTACCCTCCTCCCCATCCTCCCCCGCAGGCGATGCCGCCGGGGATGGGGCCGGCGGAGATGATGTACTCTCAGGCGCAGTTCCAGCCGCCGGCCGTCATCCACCAGCCGTCCAACGGGGCGGGCGCGGGGACGGGGACGGGAGCGCCGCAGGTACCGGGCTTCCTGACGGGGCCCACGCCGAACGTGGGCTTCCACGGACCCGGCGGCGCGTACCCTCAGGTCGCCGTCGCCGCCGCGCACTCGCAGAGGGCCTTCGGCGAACATTTCGCGGCCAAGAAGCCGTCGTGCTACAATTGCGGCATGAGCGGGCACTTCGGCAGCGACTGCCTCGAGGTCACCATGGAAGAGGTTACGAATCAAGGTGATCGTCG
>WWPM01024047.1:0-10793 GCA_023279145.1 Glomeris maerens | reverse complement strand
ATCGAATGTTTCTGCAATGAGTCTTTGCAGTGGACGGAGATGAAAATAATGCATTTTTGATCTAAAAAAATTAAGACAATAATTAAATAATTATAATATTTTTAATTATTTGTCAAGACACTCGATTTCGTGAAATGACTCCATTAGTAGTTCTTGGAGAATTACGCAGAAGATTGCATTCTTTGGACATTTTGTACATTTTGATCGAAAAAACGTCATAAAAATTGAGGAATTTTAATGAATGTCCTTTCAGCAATGGGAAAGCGCTCATCAGATACAATACGGTGTCACGACACAGCGCCGAATGCGAAGGCGCCGCGCGACGAAGCGCCGCGGTCGGCGCGCCGAGCGACATCGCGCCGCGGCAAAACGCGCCGCCCGCCAAATGCGCCGCCCGGCAAAAGCGCCGCCCAACAACAGCGCCGCCCGACAAACGCGCCGCTCTGAAAACATGCCGCCAGCAAAAGCGCCGCCGCTTTAGTTTTGTAATAATTAGCGCTATTGTTGTTACTACATTCCCCCTCAAATAATCTGTAGAAAATCTGCAATTATTTGTGCAAAATCTTAAAGTCTGAAAAATATATGAAAACTGTAATGTATTTTCTGCAGAAAATCTGCAGCCGCAGTTGCATCTGAAAATATGCTGCTACAGTTTCTACAGAAAAATATTGATTTCTGCAGATAATCTACAAAATTATGAGAATTTCTGTAGAAAATCTGCAGCATAATTTTTGGGGTATTGTTACAAAACAAATAAAAATTTGTTCTATAATTTGTGCGGTTTCAGCTTGTTTACCTTCAACACAAATGTGTAACATTCATGTCCTATATGCTACGTGTATACAATAAAACAATGTTACAATTCTATGGAAATTGTGATGAATTTCTGTTACTATGATACAAAATATATATACATATTTGGACAACAGGAATATTTTTTTAAAATTTCAAATTCATTTTCGCAGGAAGTTGATGTTGCGAAAATGCACCGTTGGGCATTAAAGGGTTTTATTTATAACTAAATTACATTAAAATCGTTATAATTTTCAATCGTTTCAACATTTAAAATAAATGCAATTTATTTTGATTTGCTCAGGAAAAATTCTCCGAGATTTGAAATATGCGAGTGCAGCAAGACGTATATTCCAACTGCTGAACCTGGAAAAAGAATTATATTGTCATGGCAACTCACTCTAGGATGATACAACATGTTTAATTTTATTAGTCTTAGTAATAGAAACATGTATGCAAGTATAAATCATACCAAAACTTATAAATTAATAGAAACATATATGCAAGTATAAATCATACTGAAAATTATAAATTAATTACGGTGGCCCAGACCCGCCAAGTCAAATTTCGAACACAAATTAAAAAAAAACGCCAATCGCAAACGATTTTAAATTAAAACTAAAATAACTTTAAATAGAAATAGTTTTGTTTTTGATATAAACTGTTTTATTTGTTGGTGTTTTTTTAATTCGTGTTTGAAATTTGACTTGGCGGTTTTGGGCCACCGTAATTAATAATTAACATATTAATTTATTTCAGCAATTTGCTTGTAGCTCGAAATTATAGGCTATTCCACGCAGGTACTCTATTCTGTTGCGGATCCCATATTCGCCGACGATGTTTTGAATTCTTAATGACAACTCGCGGTATGTCTTGCGAGAGGTTATAGGATTATGACCTGAAATGTGTTGTTCAATTTGTAATTCATTCAAACTTTGTTCTTTTTTAAGACCGTCTATCAATTTCCATAGTGTAGGATGATTTGCTGCCAAAAGTGAACTAAATGTGCGATGCCATCCCTCTACCGCGTTATTTGTCTTGGGAAGCCCATCGTTGGTAGATCTGAAACAATTCCAAAGCTCAATTGCATAGGTTGGATTTCGTCTTCGTCCACTGGCACCAATTATACTCCCAACCCATGTGGCTTCGAAATATTGTGTTAAAGGGTGAAGGACCTCTTCATTTTCACGGAAGAAATCGGAGTCGAGAAGAATGTTATAGGTCTCAACAACATCTTCTACCGGGACGAACGCAAGTGAAGCCAATTGGCGTACGTTGAGTGCAAAGTTGGCCGTGTTTTCGTATTCAAATTTTATCGCCTCATTACTTTGAATGCAACGCCAAATGCACTGAGAAAAATGAAAAAAGCAACCTCTGCTGGTGATTCCTGTAAATACTTCAGAAAATGAATTAATAGCTGCTTTTTCGAAGTCTGTCATCACAGTAAGAGGTGCTAATCTTGGGTTGAGATTCTTGATGGCTGTAAACAATCTAGTGTATGTTGCTTCACGTTTGTTAGGAAGTAACGCAAACACACCAGGAATTACGTTGTTATACCGGATACCATGTAGAGTGTAAATTTGTGTGAATAGTTCTGGAGTAGTTTTAAATGTACCATCGGCATACCAATGTGGGCTTGCTTCCATGAGCTCAAGATTCTTTGTGGTCGTAAATATCAAAATTCGTTCTTCTGATGGACCACTGTCGAAAAGCAAAAAATCTTGCCCTGAAAGCGTTTTAGTGTATGACTCTGGTATTACTAATTCGTTCAAATTCCGTGGTGATGGCAAAGCACCGGATGCGGCTGCACGAGCTCGTTGAATAGTTCTCTTCATAGATAGAATTGGTGGAAGCTTTGATGCATTTCCAACAATGTTACGTGGCGTTTCGGTTGATTCTGCACCTTTTTGTTTCATTCCTGCCAAAACTTTCTTTGCAGCAATTTCATTTGGCCTTTTCAGATGATTATGGTTATCTGATTCCCATATAACGTTGTCTCCGTGAAGATGGATCCGACCACGACACTTATACTTGTTATACTCCACACATTTCCATGCGACTTTTCCCAGTGTTAGCGGTTTGTCTCTTGTGTACAAAAAGCCATTAAACGATATTTGGGTAGCATTGTTCTGACTTAAAACACACTCCATTTTCAACAGTAATGTAGATGTGTCGGCGCTTTTGCTGGCGGCATGTTTTCAGAGCGGCGCGTTTGTCGGGCGGCGCTGTTGTTGGGCGGCGCTTTTGCCGGGCGGCGCATTTGGCGGGCGGCGCGTTTTGCCGCGGCGCGATGTCGCTCGGCGCGCCGACCGCGGCGCTTCGTCGCGCGGCGCCTTCGCATTCGGCGCTGTGTCGTGGAACCATACAATACATTTTATTATTCTTGACGATTTTGTTGAATTACACGCTGCATGCTTGGACGAATTATATAATTGCTGTAATGCGTTAGAGAATTGTATTCATACCAGGTTAGTGTACTCTGTGCTAAAGTTATCTCCATTCAATACATGTGTCTACATATTTAACTACTAAATAGACTTCGTGTTCCGCAAATTGTTATTATTTTTGAATTGCAGAATATTAATTATGTGTAGAAAATAAATAACAGCACCTATGATAAATTCTCTATTACTGTATCAAATTTTGTCTAATATTTACAAGTATACGACACACACCCCTCCCCCCCCCATGCACACCTACTGACTTGATGTATCATTTTCGTTTTTCATGAAAGAGTGATATTGAATTTTTTGTATTGCATTAACGCCCGTCATTGTGTTGCGCTCCTCCTCAGTCTTTTGACCCTGAGGATGTTAGCTTTTTGGTACACCCATGAACTAGCATTTAGGTAAGTTCTTGTGCATGCACTTCAACAGTAGTTTTCCGCTACAATCGTCCTCATGATGTAAAATTGCAATTAGGTCAATGTCACCAAATCAATATGAAACCTGTTTAAATGCTTGAGTTGCCATATATGGAAAGATCCTAGAAAACAAATTCCATCCCGCTATTTTTTAGCATTGTCTCTTGGGAACCTCCAACTCCCACGATACTTCCCACGATGTTTGTTTGAAAATTTCATTTTAAAGAACCGCAATTTTGCATGTCAGAATGTGCTGTGTTAGACTTTATCGTAAGACGTGCGCAAAGCGATATTGATCAGGAAGATTTGGAATTAACTGTATAGCCCTGAAATTAAAAATTCTCGTAAATCGTAATGAAATAAATTTCGTGAAAGCATACTGGGACAGAAATGTGCCTACTGTACGTATAACTTTTACTTCGCAAATGAAGCATTTTGGCAATATCATATCAACACAGGGTATTGACTCAATAGCAATAGGTTCTATATATACGCGTATAGGCATACAGTATACAATATCGAAAGATCAACTGAAGTCATTTACGTAGATGTCTATACTGTATATTCACTTGCATGGATGCATGTGCAGAACTCAACCTTGCACGACAATTGAGTGAAGCAATGTTGTATACTTCTTTCGCAGAAATTTTTTCAAAAATTATGAACGCCCACACCACTGTATAATATAACTGGAAAGCAATCACCAACTGAAAAAATAAGCACATTTATACAATTCAGTACCTTAATATTCCAGCACTTCATTTTCATAGCTATAAAAAACCGGCACAATATGATTTCCATTATCATGTGAATTTCCAACCATACGAATAAGATCATATGAAAAATGTTGATTTTCAACAAACAACGGTTATAAATTCGCTTCCATGGGATTCAACAAAAATAAAAAAGTGGTCATTGCCAAGAGCAAATCATAAATCTAGATTATTGTACATGCATTTTGATTAACTAAATCCACAATAGCCGATAAAATTTTTGAGGATGTGATAGTGCATGCAATCTTTATTGGGGAAAATTAATTGCAAAATCGCCAGTAGGTTCAAGAAGGCATAGGAAATTAATCGAGGAGAAAATGTGTTATGGAAATAAAAGAACGAATGTGATTTGCGAAATGCATGCGTGCAAAAAATGATTGCCGTTCGGAATCCACTGGTGACAAATCAAGCACCCAGATGATTTCATTTAAGCATTTATTGCGTTGGCAACTTCTGATGCAGTTTCGCGGCACTAAGTTCAAGGGAAATCAGAGGAGAATGTCAACGAGTTTACAGTAGTGCAAACAACGCGCTCATAAATTAACTTTGTGTATACATATACAAACACAATTATTTTAAACTTTGCAAATTAACATTTTGTTTCTCCGGACCTTAACGAGAGGTCAAGCGTGAATGATTTATCCCATTTGCACGTCTTGCGATTTTTTTATCTTTTTGAAGAGGATGTTTTCAACAAGTGCTCTGCATATATTTCCCAGGTGGTTATCGTCGATTTACAGCACTGAAGAAAAAGAACCCTGCTTTAAAGACACTAGTTTCAATTGGAGGATGGATGGAAGGAGGCAGAAAATACTCCGAAATGGCATCAAAATCGGAAAGGAGGCAAACTTTTGTGAACAGCGTCGTGGATTTTTTGAAAAGATTCAACTTCGATGGACTAGACCTGGATTGGGAATTTCCCGCATCGCCGGACAGGGAAGGAGCACAAGAGGATCGGGATAATTTTGTCATTCTTTTGAAGGTATAACCCTTTTAAGCAAATAAGTATGGATACACTTTCATGACTATACCGAAATTCTGAAGGAAACTGTAATTAAACTACACTACTTTTACACATGGTATGATCACCACGATATTTACCACACTTAATGGAAGCATTGCTAAGATATCCATTGTGCCTTCTGAAAAATTATCTGCAATTATTATATTCTCAGAATCGTATTTTAGGTTCTTCTGGGCTGTGTTTCGTTTTCACGAAAGGCAGTCCTGCTCATTCTCCCCTTTGCTCTCTTTCAATGGCCACAACAGTAGCTGGCATCGAACTTTAGCACGTATGCAACCAGAATAGATGGCGACCATCATACATGATGTAATCCGATTGATGTTGAAAAAGGTAAAAAGAGGGCAAAAGATGAGTAGGACTAAAAGTATGCCCAGAGGAGGCCAAAAACAACACTTTGCAATTCTTATTCACCTTTAAGTAAGCATACACAAATAATGTAGCCTGTGAACATGCTTGGTGAAATGTTCAAAATGCAATTTTTTAATCGATCCACACAAGAAATATATGAATACAGGGTGTAGCACCTACATAAAATGTGACATCCGTAATTCATGTTCCCCACATCTTTATTATGAACGCATAATGAATGATCAATGGAAAGATGTGGGGAGCATGAATTATGGATGTCACATTTTATGTAGGTCCTGCTTAAAAACTTAAGCGTTTGGGGACATGGGTTTATAGGAACTTTATGTATTGTTTTCATGCAGGGTATATATACCCTGTCAGTCAGTCCCTGTAATTCTGCAACACCCTGTATATAAGGGCCTACTTCAGAACTATAAACAGCGATTATACATTTTTATGAAATTGTACCGACCTAACTATTAAAGTCAGAAGTCTCGTGCATGGTTGTCGAATAAATTATCAGTCATCTTAAATTTGTCTCCTAAAAATAGATTTTCAGTAATTTAAGTTCAGTTCATTAGTCTGCCTCTATCTTCAGTCAAAATCAGCTGACAAAAATATCACGAATTACCATATAAATAACCTATTTCTTTGTTTTTGGTCAACCACGGGAGACATTTGAAACAAGAGTTTAATGGCACCTAATTTTTCAAAAACAACGTTCATCGTGTTTGGCATGCAAAACCCTGCTGACCGAATGCACATTTTTTTTATCTCCAGCCTTAGTCATTCAGCAGCTCCGAATATAATTGTATGGTGAAACCACCAGTTTCATAGCGCAGTGGTTGTGGTAAAAATGAATTGAGTCACAGTATACTTATTAAAATACCAGCTAAAAAAGTAAAAGTTAAATGCACTTCTGATGCGCATGCACAATAAACAAACACCTATAAGCTGCGTAATAAGCCTGCAAGATCGATCGAGAAAAATGTTTAAAAGCAAACTGTCCTCTAATCAATTATAATCAATTATTAATACATTCAGTGCCACCACGTACCGGTAGGAAATTTCAAGTGTTAACGTGTAAGCTCCCAAATTACGAGATATTCATTTCATAATATCAATAGTTAATGTAGAGAATGTAGAGAGCACCAATATGGAAATATGCAAATTAAATATCTGACAGAAATATATATATATAACGATTTCACTCAAAATGCTGCATGGAACTGCACTTTTATGCAATAAGCGGTGTTTTTGATATTCTTACAGGAGCTGAAAAGCGCATTTCAAAAAGAAGACTGGGGATGGATGCTCACAGCAGTTGTTCCCATAATGCAATTCAGGATCGACAATGGTTATAAAGTTGATGAAATAACAAGGTACCTACATCTGTTGAAAATATTTGAGTAATTGAATTTTTCAAATTAAGGGTTCGCAAATAAGACAATCACGCTTTGCCCAATCAAATAATCGTATTACACTAAATCCCATTTGAGAAACGTGAAGCGGATTGTCCTGTCTTCAGGACACATGGCAATATAAATTTGCCAACAATTCATGTAATTTACGTTTTTGTGGCTCCTCTTTTTAAGTGCTTAGGAAGGAAAATAGATATATCACAATACAATATTTCATAATTTTATTTCTACAGCATTTTAGACTTTATCAACTTGCTGAGCTATGACTTGCGAGGAAATTGGACAGGATTTACAGATGTACACACACCATTACGTCGCAGAGAATTTGACACAGGGGAATATACAGGAGTTAATATTGTGAGTATAGGCTCCTAGCCGCTGTGTGTGTCAAGAAATTAAATTTCGCATTGGAAATTACACTGAAATTTTCAATCCACAATTCCGCTGGGCAATCTATTATCGCCTACGTACTGCATATATACACTTTCATCTGCATCTTTATCTGAGAGAAAGTCACGTGTTTAAGAACGATTCTCATATGCATAAGCAGGTCGACTGTTTTAATGGTGGCAATTAAATTATGCAAATGCATTGTTTGTACTCAAAATATCAACATGGAACATAACAAGTGCCTCGATCCATGAGGATTGTTTAAACAAACATTAACGTTAGTTGTACGTCTGCTGCCTAGTGGACAAGTATATATTCGCAATTTAAAACTATTATGTACAGAGTTTGAAATCGGTTTCGAGCAAAGGGAAATTCTACTATTATTATTAATTTCCTACTTAACCAAGAAAATGAATACATAATCAAAGATTTAGGAATTATCAGTATTGACGTTGTCAGTACATTTTCCAATGAGACAATTCTTGTCAATCATGCAGCTTACACGCATAATGAATTAAATCTATCATCGGTGCAAATTACATTTTTAAGATTAAATTATAATGACGCTTAATTATTTGGAATACCGTACACGGAATTGTAATGTTCGCAGCGTAAAACTCCATATTTTATTAGCATGATGGCGCCAACCTTTGGGTGGAAAGAGGTGCTCCGAAGGACAAATTATCCATCAGCCTGGCTCTGTATGGGCGAACTTACACATTGGAAGACCCAAGTTATAATGGCCTTCATGCACCACTGAACCAATTGAAAACGGCAGGAGATATGGGCTCTTTTACCAGATCCAACGGAACCTTGGCATATTACGAGGTAACTTGAGAAAATATGAACCATTTTGAAATGTTCATCCATGCAAGAGCTTCGTTGAGTGCACATTATCTGAGGTGTTTAATATTGCGTTATTATAACAACATCTCATCCTCAGTCTAAACTGCTGCCATTTCATTCATGTGAACAATCTTAAAAAGCTCATTAAGTCAACGTACAACTATGCATATTTAATATGTAGGTTGAGAATTCAAGCTGCAGACTGTACTTCCAAGTCAGTTTCAAAAGAATGCAGCAACGTTTGTGTTTGTTAAAATATGTGAACTTGAAAGTTATTCAAAAGTGGGATCTTGTGCGATGACCTTTGCATATATCAAGTGTGTAGTAATGGCCACAATATTAAAGCCACAAAATCTACTCGACCTATATATACAATTGCTAGTGCACTGCTTTTTATGCAAATGAAAGATCGACAGAATATTATTAGACTTCACAAGCATCAACGATTTCCAGGTAGTATATTGTATATGGTATTTAACTGCTTCTGTTGTAATTATTATTACGCAAGCAATTATTGTACAAGAATATTACAGAACACTCTGTTTTGAGTAGTAATGTTAAACCCGTTGCGATTAATCGACATAATATGCAGTGATCACGTAGAAGCTAGCTGGCATTATTGTTGGCATATGGCAATAATATTTATACATTATAGGCACCTCATGCTGAACTGGTTCCATCTAATATCGTTACTCTTTTTTTATTCAAAACCTCTGGTAAAATGCATTTCGTACTGTTGCGTGAGCTTCAACAATTTGCCGGCAGAAACTTGGGAGCAAGAATTTGCCAAGATTCATACCGAATGTAAATTGGTAATTCAAAATGTAGAGCTCAACTTTTTTGAGGCGGATTTCAAATCCAGATTACTGTACACACACGCGCACACACATGCAGGCGGAAGCTTTGCATAACAAAATATATCAACTCACTGAATTTTCCAAATATTGCATACAGAATGGAGGGAACACAATTTTATGTATCTGAAAAATTCACCGTCACCAATGTAAGCAAATCTTTTGAGATTCATGTTTTTTTAAATTTTTCTTTTAACACAGATATGCGATGCCCTCAAAAGCGGCAAGTGGGATATGAGATACGATGAGGTTGGCCAGAGTTCTTATGCTGTCAATGGCGACCAATGGATTGGCTATGACGACAAACGTAGTCTGGCAGAAAAGGTAAACCTTTGCTTTGGTCGATAATTCAACGTTGCAAGCAGCCGGAAGCCAGTCTCATATTGTTCCATATTATATCGATCAAACGCTACCAAGCAACCCCACTTTTTAGAATTATTGCCCTTCTGACGCCAAATGCTCTACATTATTAATGTTATTTAATAATTTAGAAGCAGCTTCATCATAAATTTTGAAGTTTGATCCTATCATGGTGGTAGTATATGGTTAGCCATTATTGTTTTTTATTAAGGAATTTCTTATACGCTGAGCATTGAAAATAATAATTTATTCTATCTGTGATGTCCAAGTCAGTTACGCAATATCCTTTCATTGCATATCCATGATTTTCATTTTTTGGTTCGAATTCAATGTGCAAAATGTAAACAATTCAGTGCTTTAACATAGACAAAATATGCTAAAGAAGAAGGATATGGCGGTGTTGCCATCTGGTCTGTGGATTTGGACGATTTCCGTGGTCTTTGCGGAGAAAGATTCGCCCTCATGAAAGTGGTATTCAAGCAAGCGACTGGGAGAGCTGCTAGTCGTATAGAAGACCCAATCCATCCCCAAGCGGTAAGGAACTTACAGTGTCAAGCTATAAATTCATCACTACAGTAGCTTATCGATTTCCCTGTCATTTTCGTGTCAAGCTAATGTCGCTCTAATAACAGCCCACAGATGGATCAATTCAACTGATCGCATTGTGCATACACAAACTTAAAATTGGTTCCTACAAAAACGATAAAATGATAAATTTATAAGATAAAATTTAGTTACATTCCGTATTTCAAAAGGAAAAAATAATAATACCACATGATGATTAAAAAGCAAGCATGACATTTGCATACTCCAGAATAAATCGTCTTAAACTGAATGTGGACCCTTGTTTCATGATATATGACTGAAAGGTTTTTCCGTTCCTATTGATTTTAAATATCACTTTCACAACATATTATTATTGTAAAGTATATTAAATTAATGCAAAATCCGATTACAGCGGGTTTTACGTGGCTGTGTGTGGCTATACCAATCGATAATTAAAACATGTATGAATTTTCCATCCAATTTTAGCGTTAATTCTCGTGAAACTGCAATTGCCATGGACGATTTATCATTAGCTATTACACAGCATTTTTTATCACTTGATTCTCTCGCAATCTT
>WWPM01024043.1:0-27574 GCA_023279145.1 Glomeris maerens | reverse complement strand
AGCCTGTCCAGCTATCGCGTTTAAGTATATGCATATAGTCTCAACAAGTTAAGTATCACGTTAAGTATGCGTTGCTCAACACAATGGAAATATGCAGGAAAACAATTGGGAGAGAAATAACAGCACAAAAAATGTGAATGTTATTATAGGAAATGGGGGAAAAAGTGTGGAAAAGGTTAGACATATGTTAGACATGGACAAAAAAATGCAATTGCAGTGGCTACATTTTTCCCACCTACACAATAGAAAAAGAGTTGATTTACAGAAAGTGAAATTAGCCAAGCTAATAAAAGTTGATAGAAAAAGTGGAAAAATTGATATGGAAGAAAATGTATTCATTAGGCCTACATAATAACTCACTGCTGCTTTGCCTTCAAAACATTAAAATATAATTAGTTGCTTAAACACATGACATTTAAAACTTCCAATTTTTCAAGTGCAGTTGCCTTAATTGTATAATATAGTGGAGGAAAATGTAATTATGTAATAAGAGATGAATATGGGCTGCTATGTCTATATATAGCACAAACAATTTACATTGTCTATATAGAAGATTTTTCATGACCAATTACAAATTATTTTACTGCTTAGGAGCTACCTTAGACATTTAGTCCCATATTCCTCTCATCAATACAATAATTTATAATTGAGAATTGGAGAAAAATGCCACTTAATCCTAGGATATCATGTATGCACCTCAACCCAGTGCCATGTCAATTAGGCGCCAATTATATCACTAGTTAGTACGAGAGAGTTCATTCAAGTTCGAATTGTAAAAATGTAAAAAATGAGAATTTCAAAACATGCCTTAACTATAGGAAAAATTGAATACAGGAATGACACTTGCCCAAGACCTCCAGTTGCACGGCTACTTGAGCTTTTTGTCCTTCTTTATTCCAAGCTGAGCATGTATATCTTCCAGCATCTGCTGCCTTCTTGACTTTTTCTATCACCAGAGTACCATTTGGATACACAGCTTGCCTCAGATTGAGCGGAAGGATGCGGGATTCTCGCAAAGAAATAATATACCATTTTTCAAATTCATTTTTTAGTAGACTACATTAAATACCGAATGCAACAAAACATGGATGAATGGGTTTCATTTCGCCATAATATAGAGTTTATGGCACGATTTAATTATTACAATTATTATGAAAAAACAGAAATTAGTGGTCCAAGTTCGTACTTGACAAACAATAACAGAATAATGAGTGCAAAAGTGGTTGAAGTTCGCAAACAAGTTACAAGCAAATTCTTTCTTAAGTTTTGTTATTACACGAATTAGAAACCCCTTTCTATCCAAAACTTACCCTTTTCCCATTGGAAGACTTCAATTGGGTTGCCGTAAACCGGGCAGTTTATGTAAACAGTACTAGCTGCTATTGCCACTTGCTTTGGAACATTTCTTCCAAAGGGTTGCCCTACATCACAACGAATATGGAATATCGAGAAGAAAGATTGGCTAAGCTTTCATTCTGACTATATTTACCGTGAAGGTTGATTCTGGCTCCGTGCGTCACTTTTCCGGCTTTGTTAGCCGCGGTGCATTGGTAAAGGCCGGCATCTTTCAGCGATGGATTTTGAATTCGCAGTGTGCTTACCACGTTACCATTGGAATCGGTGTTGTCTTCGACTTTGGCAATACGAGGTCTACGTACAATATTGCCATCGATGGCCCACGTGACCTGCGGTGGAGGAACTCCGAACGCCACGCACCGCAGTGACATGCTTTGTCCATCTCCCAGAACTTTCTCCTCAAATACTTGATGAAACTCCGGGGGTTCATCTGTAATGTAATCAACATTGCACTCAAAGCACCATCTTCACTATTGTCTTCCTATTGTGTATTCATATTGGCTTGATTTTAATGAGTACAGCTACGCTATAATGCGATTGTCTACTATAATTTACTTAGATCATTCTCAATCCATTTGTGCCTATAATGCTTATGCCGCATTTGGTTTGATTGCAATGTTACCATCCATCTCAATTCAAATAACCGACTGCTGTAACCATTTCTGTCAAGTTTTCGACGCACAGTACTCCTATGTCTACTTATAAAGCAAGTAATTGTACAGTTAAGTCCATAAAGATAATAAACTTGTAGCAAAAATATGACAAAGGCGTAAAAATGTTTTGTGTAAAAAGATCCACAATTCTAAAGAAAACAAGGTGCGAATATCAAGAAATTTTTTAATGATGTTATCATTTGCCAGCTGACATGAGCTTTATTACTGGATGTCACTCTAACATTACAGATCATTGATGAAATAATGACTTACCTTGTAACCTGAGTTCGGCAGTTGCTTGGACTGTTTCTTGCGAATTGGAAACAACACATTGATACATTCCTCGGTCGTTGACTTTGACAGATTCTAGACGAAGTACACTTGTTGCTCCCATGCTTTGAATGAAATCTTTCACTGGCTTTCCATTGTGAAGCCAATTGACTGAAGTCACGGGATGTCCTGTAATAGTGCACCGGAAGACTGCTTGCGCTGCCAGATCCACAGTCAACACGTGAGGTTCAATCACAGTGCCCAGTTTAGCTATATACCAATAAATAGAATCATCGTTTCCCATAAAATACCACCATATCGCAATTTATATTTATCTATCCCATCTCCCCCCCCCTTTTTTACCAGTAACTGTCATGGCCGTTTCCACCCTTTTGCTTCCAACTTCATTGCTGACGTCGCATACATAAACGTTGGAATCAGAGACCTGCAGCTTCTTTATAATCAAAGCGCTTGGAGTTTTTTGCAGCCTATCCCCCATTAGTAGAGGATGTTCTTGTCCTTCAGCAACTTTTCCATACCATCTTTCAATATATACAGCAGATCGAGTAGCGATTATAAGTGGGAGCCACCGTACAAATCAAAGAGTAATTGCTTACGTTATTGTTGGAACTGGATACCCTTGAGTGGCACAAGGAATAACAGCAAAAACCCCTTCTCTGGTCACCACACTGGGCCTGCTATTAAATATATCTGGTGGTACACTACCTTGAGGAACTGGCAAAATGACATTCATTATTAAATGTCTTTCATTTCAAGGCAAATGCTCTTATTCGTATTACCAGTGACTATGAGTTTGCCAGGTGTGTTACTTAAATAAACCTCTCCTGTGAGTCTGTTAGCTGCCTTGCATTGGTAACTAGAACTTGATTCTGCCATTTGTACATCTTGAATGTGTAACTCCCCTTCAGGCATCAACAGGTACTTTCCTTTGTTTAAGAATATTTCATTCTCACTTGTACAACTTTCTTTATAATGCATGTATCTTAGAAATTACCTATCCGTATATGTACAAAAGGGAACGAATTTACAGCGTATTTCATTATAATTCATCAGACCTTTCCCTTTTCAATCAACCTCCCACATGAAATGTGTAACCAACAATTTACAAGTTGTTTTCGAGTGAACAATATTAATTTAAATCCAGGATTTGGGAAGATTCCATACTTTCGATTTAGTGCTACTATCTAGTAATTACTATTGCGAAATTATAACTAAATTAAGTTAGTCTATTTTGCAAACGTTTAAACGAAGTATTGCATAATGCGGTTCATATAGTATGTAATACAATTTTTTTTTTAAAATGGACATTGCCTTCAAAATTTTTAAGGCCACTTATGATACAGCTATAGAATCAAGATACACTTCATAAACAAATAATAACGCATTTTCACCCATTTTTAAACTTTACAATTACGGCGCATATTGTATAGAACCACAATTAATTAATTACATAGCCTAAGGTTTTTTAAGAATTTGTTAATATTTTACTTACTACATGAAACCTAAACTGAATAGTACGTATTTGAAGGTACATAATAAATTTAAATAATAAGCTGTATATTTCCACAACAACGATTATTCTCTCATGTTGCTATATAGCACTGCTTTATTACATAAGGGTCTTTGAAAAATAGGATGATATCAAGAATGGCTTGAGTTGCTCTCAAGTTTTCAAGTTATTAATATATATATATTTTTTTGCTTTTCGAAGTTCAGCGTAAAATGATTTTTCTTAAGGAATTGATCGATAAGCTTTTGTACACTGCCTCTCTGCTTCAGTGGATCGAAATTTCCCACATTCATATCGATTTTTAAATATATTCTCTGACGTCATATCCTATTGTGCTGTTGCACGTTGTCAAGTTACCATGCACCATGATTGGAAAAATCTACAAATATTTCTATCACCTATATATATACTTCATCAAAAATTCGATTACACGAGTGAATTTAACAAATTAAAAACAATCTGATTGAAAGATGATGGGAAAAACCAAAGAACAAATAATAGGGACATTTGAAATGAGAAATTTGAAGAAGGGAAAACCCATTTGTCTAGTACAGATGGTATATCGATTAAAATCTTCAATTTATTATTACCGTCTAGTGTTGTTGAATTGACTGTGAATTTGCCATCCCGTATCCATGAGGTGACATGGACATAGTCGGCCATGATTTGAGGCACATGACATTTCATAACTGCAGTATTTCCAACGATTGCGTAAACGTCATACACTTGAATATCCGGTGGGTGAGGCACCACTACAAAATTTCAATAGAAACCCAATGAAACGCACACCCTTCCTATAGATTGACAAATCGTTAGCATATTCAATTTACACTATACAAAACATTGTATTATCCATGCATATCATTCAATTTATCTCCAGATAAATAGGCTCGATCACTAAACATTATGAAATAGTACTGGTCACTTTCAAGTTTCACACAATATTCATGGTCCTTGTTTGTAACCAAACGCTTTTCTCTTTCTGAGAAGCCTTCTGATAGGAAATTTAAGCTAACCACACAATGAATAAAGATCATAATTTCATGTATTTATTGCATATAAATATTTCAAGTTGCATCCTTGGCTGCAAAGATCATTGACGGTTATGTATATTTTACTGAAAGAATGAAAACAGTTAACAAAATTGATATCATTGTGACTATAGAAATTTGAATTGATAGCATTCAAAATTTAAGTTGGTCACTTTGCCAAACTGTAAAACTCCTTATATACGTTATTTGGAAGTTTTACAATTAAACTTTTAGCCATTAAGAATCCGGCTTCAAGTAAACAAAAAATGCAAACAGCTAGCTGTAGCTAATGCAAACAAATGTGATGGATTCAATTTTCGCATTCATCATGTAATGTAATGCTGACTGCGTGCAGAAGCAGCAGAAGCCGCTCGGGGATCATGTGACCTAAGGTAAATAGGGAATGCTGAAGTCGCTGATTGGATGCATGCACACCTCCTGCATCCACTATAATATAATACAAGTACATATACGTATACTTGCTTCAAGGTGTCAAATTTATTCAAACAATCAACATTTTCCCCGTTATTCTCTATTATACAATCAACATGCAATCGTGCTATTTCTTGGTTCTATTGAGATTTATAGAATTCATTGCAGATGACGAAAATTGTGAGAAACTATACCATTTGCTATCTGATACAATATACAGCAGCCTATACATTTGTAATTCATTCACCTGGATTTTTACCCTGCATCTAAGTGAAAATTATATATATACTAATACCAACAAACATGATTTTTTGTGGAAAATTGAGCTGGAATTCATATGCAGTTGCATCACTGGTTAATTATTTTATACGCAGCAAGACATTAAATAAATATCCCACTTCACTAATATTTGATTAAACCTATATAGTAATGGCCACATAACATTGCAAATCCAATTGTATACGGGCAACGTAAGCTTATACATAACCGCTCCTTTTGTGGCACGTTCAATTATAATCGAATATCCTAATGGGTTTATGGCACACATGCGCAGAAGAATAACGGCGCAAATAACATGCATACAAGTCGTAATTTTAACGTTTAGCCAATACATTTGTACAATTGCCTTTTCGTGCACAATAATTCACCAGCCATATACGGTAATAATATAGTAGGCCTACCTTTCATATTTTCGACGCATTACAAAACAATTTCCCTCAAATATTCCAAACAAAAATGTCAATGATGCAAGGTTGCAGTTGAATAATATCAACTATTTTTGTATTATGTACCTACATATAATACTGACATACGTAGGTATATTAGAGACAGCTACTAAAATAATAAATACACTTGACCATGCAATTAAGCTGTGCATAAACAAAAATGTGTAGTTTAATTTGTGTATAGCATACATGTATACAGTAAACACCCAATTTCTTTTGTATGCCAATTATTTCTGAGACAGTCTGAAGGTATAAAAACGTGTTAAGCCTAACAACACTGTGCCACTGTCTGCAATCTTCGCTTGTATGCAAGTAAGGGCCTGCACCGGTCGATATAATAGTAGGCCTACGGCAAAGGTCATATGTGAACACAGTTTACGGCTCCAGCTCAAATGTCTGTCTCATCTCACCATCTTATTCATAACGAGACTATTGATTAATGCCATCATGCACACCACTTTTGTTAAACGCTTCCATTTCACATTAATAAACACTAGGCATCATAACCATATACAATTTAACTTGTACTTAAATACTTCTGTATATGGAAAAATTAGAAATTCTATTTATATGCGTATATCACTTATTTTTTTAACGCCCCCCTTCAAATCTCAATCGATCCATATAATCTCTTTTCCAGGTCGATCACCTATACAATTAAGCCTTCTTCTCAATATTATTTGAGCTTGACAAATCATGTTTCGATCTCTTGGGTATATATATATACAGTAATTGAACAAAACTAACCAAATTACTATATATGTCCCATTCGCATATAAATAATAATAATATACGACTGTAGTGTATAGCACTTTATTAGTCCTCGAGTGGCTATTTGAGGGCTATTCAAATTATAACTCTGCAACTAAGACCCATAGTTATAATTTAAATGATGTACGATTTTATATATTGTATATACTGCACTTTAAATTTATTAGGGAACTTCTTCCATGTACAAGGTTTTTTAAGAGAAACTAAACTGATAACAATTAATTGTCTCGAGTATATTATTAATTGACATTTGCTTTCAGACAGAAATTTAATCTGACACTAAATTTGCATTTTTTAATGAAAACGAAAAAGCAATTTACAATACAGAATTAGCAAGCATATAAGATCTTTGCATGAAACATTATACATATATATTCCCTTGTGAGAAAGCAGAGGTACACTTCACATCTCTGTTCCTTGTTTCAATGTTCTCATTAACAAGTCCCTAATCCTCAGAACTACATGGACATAAAATGTTGAATAGCTATATTTTGTCACGAGAAAACGAATGGTGTGTGCATTTGTAAGTATAATAGTGAATTTGCAAATAGATGCTCGGTTTTCATTTCAAAATCTGAAAACAATGTCATGCATTATAGCTATTAATTTAATAAACTCGCTATAATTTCCCTTAAATAAAACAGACTTCCTTGAAACACATTCGTGATAGCTCAAAGTAAACTTTACAAATAATTGTGCTCATGAAATATTATGCGTTTGTACATACCGGTTCAAACTTTCTGCTATCAACAGACTGCCTGCATGCGATTACGCATTTATTCTTCACGTGAATTTAAAGGTCACAGGTGAGATTTGATATGTATGCGGTAATAACATTGCTATTCGTCCCAGGAGATGTTTTCATCTCCATCAGAGGAGAAAGAGAGAGAGAGCGAGATCTGCACAGGAACATCTTCCAAAGTCCTCTTCTCTCTCTCACTTTCTCACAGTATAGCAATATAGCCCATTAAGATTGGGTGCTTTGCAGAGCTATATAGGGAACACATTGGGGGCTATAAAATTCTCGCTGGTCTTTCAAATAACACAACGACAATGAACCGACGAGGTTGATGGAGCAAATGAAAACGAAAAGAGGTGGGAAAAAAGATTAAAAAAAAACCAACTGACCAGCTTTGACTTGAACGTCTCTGCTGACGATGCTGCCAATGGGGTTAGTTGCAACACATCTGTAGACCATTGCATGCACGTCTGGTCTGTAATCCTCCGATTGGAAAGACATGAAGACAAGACTTCCATTGGTTGCCACTCGTCTCAGTCGATCGATCGATGCTACTGTGCTATCATCTGCCTGAAGCCACGTGATGACCGCTTTTGGTTGTGCCCTGGCCGAACAGTCCACCACAGCCCCTGATAAACTCGAGAAGTCCACACTGCGAGGTGGTTCCTTCACAAACACTGGCCCATCCGAAATTATTGCTTCTTCGTTACCTGCATGAAAAACATAACCATGCGTTTACATCGAACTAGACGATCCGTTCAAAAATCAAGCAAATACAAATGAACGTGCACAAAAGTATAGCATATGTACACTACTGTTGTAACTCGACCCCGGTTAACTCGATTAATCTGCCAAATCCCAACTTTAAATATGCTTTTGCAGTATCGGATAACTTGGATAAGGTTTCTGGCTCCCATGCAGGTCGAGATGTGCAAGGTTGATTGTATATACACAGCTTCAAGAACGCGTGTGTACGAGTCCGCCTAACTCCATCCCGCGCAAGTCGAGGGCTCGTACTTTTTATACAGAGGGTTTCAAAATTCAGGGAACAAACTGACAGGGTATATTCCCTGCATGAAAACAAGACATAAAGAAACGCATAATAAATGATCAATGGAAAGATGTGCGGAGCATGAATTATGGATGTAACATTTTATATAGTAGATCCTACTTAAAAACGTAAGCGTTTGGGCCAGGACATAGGTTTATAGGAATTTTATGTCTTGTTTTCATGCAGGGAAGATATCCTGTCAGTATTGACCATGAATTTAGAGACACCCTGTAGTGTTTCATACAATTATTAATTGTGGCAAAAAAAACGCCAGATATAACACCATTTTAACAAGCTTTGCATGTCTGTGTCGTTTATACTTCCGAAGAGGAATTGAATTTCAAACAGAAATGAAATCGCCAAGTCGAAAAACATTCACCAGATGACGCTCCTGTTGCAATATATAAATGTTTATACAGCATAAGAAATAGAAAAACTGCACTTCAATAGTGCCCACCAGTATACGTGAAAGTGCTGACTACGCAATGAGCTTTTCGATTTAGCCGTGCAGAGCACGTCTTATATGCTTTCCTTTCACTTTCTTAAAAAGCATCTCGGTTTTTTGGCAGGCTAATTTGAAAATAAATGCAATATTTATGTCGGAAACCGATACTGCCATTTAATGTTACAGACTCGCCCCTCCGTTCGTTCGAGGCACTCGAAAAAGTTTTTCGCTTTCGCTTCAACTTGAAAAAAAACTGTTGCATTTTTCAATCCCCAATAAACATAATTCAATATCATAGCTTTCACTTGTTGAAAAGTAAAAATGCAATGTACGTCTATTTGCTCATTTGTAAACAATCCTTCGTCACTATTATAGTTATTTTTTTTACAAAACACTTTTATTGCAATTTCATGGTTTTGCATTTATTATATATAGTATTCAATGTGTCCCACCTGCATTCTGCACTATCCCCAATAAGTATTTGACCTATCCAACAAATCTCTTTATGCACTGTATAGTGTTCGCTTGCATTTCCCAGTGAAACAATAGCTTTTGATCGATCGAAATGTAATATTGATGACGTGAATTTCTCGCAAAAATAGACAAACCGCTGACAGTGCACTCTACACAACCGGGAGCAAGAAAAACCAATATTGCAAAAGCTTTAAAGACAAATATCGCCCTTCTGCCACGTACAGTGCGCACAAAATCAAAAATCACTTCAATCATGTATACAATAAAAATTAAAAGGAATTCATGTTATCAAGTCTTCTATTCGAAAACATCATTTGAACCATTGCAATTCGTCAAACAACCAGTGCACAGTGCTATAAATTGTAATTAAAGATGGCGTCCTTTTGACCAAACAACAACATTTCATGTTTAATAGAATTATAACAAATAATGCAGGCGCAATAGATAAAACAGTTGTGGAAATGCGATTGCACGGATCCCTGCGGATGCATCTTATTTCTCGGGCAGATAAGTTTTTCAGCTGGCGACGTCACAGGCGCCATGTTGGCCCTCGCACCAATTACCGTGTATAGGCCTATACTTTGCTTGCATGCACAACACAGCAAAGCACGTAAACTGCGATCGTACAGACCAATTCGTAATGCACTCGCTAACTACTTGAATAAATAGGCGAAAATCATATTGCAATGTTGCGTGTTGATGAGGGAGGGGGAATTTTGAGGGATGGAAGAAAGAGGCTGGAAGGGCGCGAAGAGAAAAGCTAAAAATAGATGTTGGATCTAGGGCATTTTCAAGATGGCGGCCGAACGAATTTCGAATGAAGCGTCCGTCATTTTCACGCTGCGTTAAATCGCGCACTTCTTCCAAATCAATACCAGCTTCGTTGACTGCTTTTCAAAACGTACACCTACTCTACCAGCCAATTGATGTGGATGTAAAACGTAAAAAAGCCCTTATTCAAATGCATTCGAAGACGGATGTCGTTTTCGTCCCTTCTATTTCTTCCTATATATTCATGGAAGGACCAATTGTGTTGGACATAGCGGTGCTGACCTTTTCTTTTCACCCCCTTTCCTATCATTTTTTTGTTCTTCCATCTTCAAGCCCCCCCCCCCCCCCCACCTCCCCCTTTCGTGTGAAAATAGTTTGGACCGCTTGAGTCGCTCTAGAAAAGCCTCTTGTATCGATCGCGTGATGACGTCACGCAGTTTGCGACTTTCAGAATAGAAGCGAGCGCGCATGCGCGCTTGCCTATAATGGCCGACCAATCTTGTTTACGTTGTCGTTGTCCCTTTGGCGATTCCCTTCCCTATACTCCGTTGCATCGCATGAAATCCCTCAAGTTCGCTTATTATTTTCCAACCAAACCATTTTTTTTATCTTCTTTGTTCATACACTTGATATTTTTGCCAATTTTCTTTAAGTGCATCGCATATTTCTAAGCCTGACTACGCCCCTCTTTTCATATTCCTTTTTTAATTATCCAAATTAGGCCTTGTTCTTTGTTTGCTTCAAAGTTGATGTAGCACAACATTGCATATAGGTATGTACATATAAAGATTATGAACAGTTTCCCCATCTATATACACGTATCCTATATATGTACAGCAAAAAATATATTGAAGCCAAAAGTGTAATTTCTCCCCGAGTTAACCAAGTTTCACGTGAAAAGTTGGCATCATTAGACTTAAATTCATTACGCAACTTGAATTCAAGTATCTAACCTAATTAAACCGCCTTAAATAAAATTATGCCAGTATAACTTAATAATAAACATTCGTGCAATCGGCAAAGAAGCCTTTTGCACTTATAGTAAAATCTTGTATGCCCATCAAATCTGCCAAGGTTCACTACAACTTTAGTAAAATAGTTTGATAATCATTATAAACAAACGGGTTTCAACCTATTCTTAAAGATAATTTCAATATAAGCTTATTCAAAGTCTGAACAATTATTTTCACACAATCCGAATTTTGGACTAAATCTGCATGCAACCTTGCATTTAGTATTTTACACAAAACTAGGCTTAAATCATTCATCTACGACACCTGTAATAAGTTACAACTACTTATATATAGGCCTACTATGAAGACGAAAGACCGCATTGCAAACAAGACATTTTTGTCGTTTTATTGGGTCATTGACCCCACTTTTTGCACACCAAAAAAAGGCAGTATAACCAGAATCCAATACCAATAAGGAATCCAATCATTTTGGAGTATATAGGCCCACATGTGAATCATGAAGAAAGCACAAATTCAAGTAAACGAATGAACGAAATGCAATTAAAATTTGAAGAATCTTTTTTGTCAATTGTTTGTTCAGCTAGAAGTAGGCTTTAGGACCTAACTAAAGTTATATATGAACTTACTGTATAATAAATAAGCTTATATACTCATTCAATCGATAAGAAAAACGACCATACACTTGACATAAAAAATTCCAGCAAACTTGGCAAATGATTGATGATCTTTTTGTGGAAGATATGGACAATTTTAAGCAGAATTCCTCTAACACCAACGCATTTCTTCAATAAATCTGGTCCGATATCAAAATTTATGTATAATATTTATCATTATGTGAGCACCCACATGCAATTTGGTGCTCACACAATATGCAGACCGGTCTAAAATCTAAATATCTGCACACATAAATCCGAAGACATAACTTTTTCCAACCAATCCCATCACTACAAGTGGTCTTCTCCAAAATAAATTCAAAATATCCCTATAAAAACCATTATTTTTTGCAATCTTGCCAACAAAACAAGTACATCCTCAACTATAAAACTTGTTTTACAACCTTGTACAATACATACTACACTATAAATATGCATTTTAGACACGTCCATTTCCACACGCATGCAGATAAAACATGACCATATCGTTCTATCTGTTGATATCCATTGAAAAAGACACAAATCAACTAAGTCAACAGCAATTAGTAAATTATTACACTTCGTGGAAGTGATGTTTTCCTATCTGTCCTTTTAATTATTCATGCTTCTAAATTGCCTTATTATTTGCGATTGCATGTAAAAGGGGATGGGCAACATTTGTAATAGATAAAGTTGCGCATTAATTTCGCCTAATTGTTCCATGTTTGTGCCTCCAGGAAATAGGAGAGCAAACAATTGAATTACCAGCCAGCCAGCCAGCAAAACAACACAACAAAAAATATATCCATGCAGCAAAAAATAGAGCTATGCAATATATGGCCTTGTTATCAGTCAATTGAAGACATCGCAATAAACAATGTCAAGTAGAAGCCAACATTACATTCATTTTTCCATCAGAACCATTTATTCTTATTCCACGAATATAAACATAAGTTAATTATATTATTATATATAGGCCTCACAAGATACATAATGATTAGCTTATTTTGCAAAACAGCAACAAATAAAAAATCCAGCTGCCTTTGAATAATGCACAAGTTTCTATATTAATTAGGAAAAACATGAAATTTGAATAGGAATTTTCCATTTCGGTTGTTGGCGATTTTATCCTAAAAATAATTAAGCCATGACAGTGACTTTAATAGCACAGAAATTTGTGTTATAAATATGCATGCTGTTTAATAGACTTCTCCTCTCCATTCTGTATCATGTGTGTTCCAATATTTATTTAAACACATTAAATACACATTTGTGTGACAGAGCTTACTCAACAAATAATGCAATTGGTTTAATGAAACCTTAATTGAAAAATAAACTCTGCAAGTGCATAAGCTTTTTTATTATACGTTTCTGCAAAGTTATATATTGATAAACTGTCCTTTCCAAACAAAACAGTTCTCTATGCAATTACACGAGAATCTACAAAAACAGTACATTTGTTTAGGTTGATTAAAAATCATTTTTTAAAACTAATTGTGCATTTGAAAGCACTATGTTTAGCAGTTTTTTCTGCACAAAAATAAATAATCATCGAATTGTTTATAGTATATACTTAACTGCACCATTTCAAGCAAATCAGTGTTCACATCAAGGATTATTGTCACATAGCAGCAAATCTCCATTATTCTTGTTGAAATTTCCCATGTGCACATATCTAAACAAAAGTCTATTCATAATTAATGTTTATCCCGCTTATTCATGCTATTATGCAAAGCTATGTCACATCAACATTAACGCTATTAACATGATTAATCCTGTTCACATATATGGTTATATACAGTAGGTAATCTTGTTCGCGGTTTTCGGACAAAACTATACAAGTAGATATGCCAAACAACTGCATATGGCCCGTTTATAATTCATATATAGCAGCAAATTTACCACATTCGTTTATACTTAGGCTAATTTCCCTTGGGACTTTCAATATACAAGTATACACAATAATAACACATTGGGTATATTGCTCCAGTGAATGAAATCGGCATTTCAGTTCCACCCAATATAGGTTATATACATTAAATATACAAATACCAGCAAAAAACTAGCTATCATTATACATGGCATGCAGCCCTTCCAACCTGCATTAATTTGAATAAAATATTTTTATTTCCTATATATATATATATATAATTTAAGCATATTCATTCAAAACTATATACAAATGCGATTTATCAGTTTGGCTTTCATATGCATCACTCCATAACCTCATAAATCACTATAACTGTATCTTTTTCTGGGCACGTGACTAAATTCGTGAATCACATGAATATTGCTTTGTCAGACCAGAGTTTTGGCTATTTGCCATTCCATTACCCACAACAATTCGATCTGCACACTGCATTATTTATCGAGTGATAAAATCTATCGAAATCAGCATAAGTTTCCAAATAAAAATACCAAGCATTAACTTCCTATATACACATAAATATAATTTCACGATTTGAAAGAGAAATTAATTATCCTTTCCTGTTGGATATATACTGTATCTTTCAAATATAATGTCACCATAATTTGTATTCTTTCCCAGAATCATTTCAGCACAAATTTAATGTTTTCCTCGAATATTATTTAAATACAAAATGGGACACAAAATGCGGGCATTTAATTTTATAAGGGAAAATAAGCTATTAAGCTATAACAATGAGCGCCGTTTTTCATTAACATTTTCCTGTCTGGTGGAAAAAAGTTTTCATCTCAGTGCCTGACTCAACGACCGAATGCATGATTGCAAGCAAGCACATAAAAGAACTTTGAAAACAATGATGACGGAGACAACGACATAAAATCATGCATCCGAAAAATTTAATATCAGTTTTTCTCATTATAAATATATAGTAGACAGGTCTACATGATCTACAATAACGCTTTCCTCTCTATACATGTAGGTTATAATTGCAAGAATTTTGGAAATAAAACTGCGTTTGTCCGCAATTTATTTAATATTTAATAAATGCAATTATATTTAAGAAATGCCAACTGAAATGACTAAACATCACATCATGACTCCATTACTTATCGAACTTGTATATAATTAATCCTCGCATTGATTAATATTTAAGGTTTGTAAAAAGAATAAACATTTCAAATATAATGTTTGCATTCAAGATAAGCTGACTTCTAATTCATTGCATAATTAATTTTTACGCACACAACACCGTTAAACTAGCTGCTTTTGTAATTACTAAAAATAGCACGGTCATAATGACGTCACGAAAATTAATCTTTAACACCAAAATCATCATTTTAGGTTTTATGACAATAAACTATACAAGCCACATGACCAAACTTTATTATCTCATTTTCCAATTATGCAGTTTACAATAATCATAATATTATATTGATCGGCCTAGCCAACTGTTGCCTTCAGTAGGAAAATAAAACTTATTTTGAAACTACATATTAGGTGCAATAAAACTTAAAAATATGGTAAAAAAAATTGTAACAATTTGATTTTCAAAAAAAAAACCACATCACTTTTGAACAATCCCCAAATATTACAATCAATCATTAAATAATGAATTCTCTCTCTCAAAACGCTTTAATATCACAAATCTATATACCTAGGCTTCACCTGAAATATATAAAAGCAGTTCTTATACAGTAGAGAAATGTTCCAATATTTATCACCTAATCACTCATTGTGAAAACTGCCATTTCCTCTTAGATTGTTAATTAACTTTCTCCTACTCTTTCTCTCAATGTACATACATATCCAAGTTATATAGTATAGTAGCAGCTTATGCACTTGTACTTGTTCAGCAATATACCAACACTTTTGGGGGGGAAATGGGGAGGGGGGAGGAGGGAGGAGGGTTTGGGGTGTCTCGTCACATCAGCTTCCGACAGAAGGAGATTTCCGGTGTATAAAGGAAGCAGTAAAAGAACACACACACACACACCATCGGAATTGCGAAAGAAAATCAATAAGATGGCAGAAGGTGAAATACTTGTTAGCACAAGCCGCAGTTTGTGCTTCGACACACTGTGACGTCATTACCTAATTACCTACTATATGGCCATTGCGTCCATGCTGCAATGTAAATGGCGATCGATGTCTATAAGGTCCCTGTAGGTAATCCTCACCGATTGTAACTTACTGTACATGCTTTTACTATAATATACATATATATACAAGTCAAACAAGTCTTAAATGTGGCATGCAAAACTTCCTCGCAGCTTAGTTTATAGCTGTCATGGCCGCCATTTTCAGCGCATTTTTCAGAACTGCGTTATTCAAATTCGGCCGATTAATACCTCATAAGTCCAATCATTTACCCGAGGAGATCAGTCTAGTGTCTATAATCGCATGGATATCGATTTTCGATATTAGTACATATATTTATATCATGCACAGTTCACGTATGACACTGTTACTTGTCCTTAAAGTCGAACTGTCACGCATTTTAACGTTTAAATACCCATATATTTACCACACTTTTAATATAATAAATGTTAAGAAATACACTTTTGCACCTTCCGAACTTATTTACACAATTCTAAGTATATAATAATAGTCTTGGAAGTTGCTAATGGATTTCCCAACATCGTTTCTATTTGTGTTGTAAATATCAGGTTATACCTTTAAAATGTATGACAGCTCACCTTTAAGGAATAAATTCGCAATGTTCTGCACTTACGAAGTTCATTTTCCTTGTACCCTTTCCTCTCCCATCTTCATAAACAATACAAGTCTTTTCTTAGCAAAATAATTCCATCAGGCTTTGCTGAGACGCATTCATGTTATTAGAGGGTCATTACTAAATTACGTCAAATGGCATCCAATATCTGGGCACTACCTTTAAGAGGCTGTGATGAAGAAACTCCGGCAAAAGTAATTACATAACACGATATTAACATTTTAAACTTTCAGAGTTTAATTAATTGAAAGGTTCCTTTCCTGGCATTGGTCTCATGTGGCCATATACATATCCAAGATGGCTGCGGTGTAAATCGCAAATTGTTCATGCCCTTAAGTTCATCCTAATAACACCAATATATAGTATTAATAGTAGGGATATTCATGCAAAATCCGCGCTCTGTAATAGCATAATTGATGAACGATCGGGAAAAGGATCAATTCTGCATTGCTAGACCAGTAAATGTCCAAAATCTGCACTTATTTCCCCAGTAATGGAAGATATATGTTGCACAAAAGCCTCTGGGGCAATCAACCTTGCAATGAAAGAAATCATTTTTCAGATCGGTCCAAAAGCCCAGATAAAATATCCAGCATAAACCTCCAACCTGAATACACTGAAATCTCGATATAACGGTATATATGTTACAACGGTCGGGCTTATTTTTTTAATTTTTCCTTTTTGACCAGGCTAATTTACGAGACCGGCTAAATTTCGAGACCGATTTATTCTGTTAATATCAAGTTACCACGGATGCGTTTATGTAATGCAAATGAAATGCAAATCCCAATTTCTCGTGATAAATAAAATTTGTAAGAAACAATTTTTTGTGATTTTACTGATAGGAAATGAAAACTGTGAACTGAATTTTTAAGTTTTTTTTAGGTTTAGTGAATTTTTTAGTCGTATTAATTGTTTTATATGCCACAATTTAATAAAATAAAATTCTGCACAATTAATATTGTATACCGAGATTTAGAGCAAAGACCGGTAAATCACATAACATTTATTTGGTAAAATAACGGTCAAAATCTAGGTCTTCCTTGGAAACCGCTATAACTAGATTTTACTATCATACATTGCAGCAATTATAGCTTTCTCCATTTATATCGAACAAATTTAATAACTATGAGCTAAATTTCTTTTTTTTTACATACGAAATGTATATTTTATGACTGTTCCACGATTTACAAACTTGTTCATTGCAGACATGAGACAAGAAATATCACTTCCTGGAGGAAGCTTTAAAAGATCTTTATTGTTAATACATTAATAATTATTTTAAAGACGTTCATGAAAGCTGTATCATTATTCTTCGCTCCCAAAAAAGTGTCATTATAAAAAACATCATATTTTTAATACAATAAATTGGACACGCATTTCACGTCATCAAAAATGCCGCATAAACCAAGGTCGTTTATAACAGAGTTCCACATCATTTTAACAAACTTCTTTCTTTTTACAAAAGTAGTGTCACGTGACAGCGATTTCGCACATTCACTAACATTTCCAACTTGTGACTAGGAATTTAGCATTCAAATTTCGCAGTTGGGACCAATTTCAACTACTTAAATCAGCATAAATAATTATTAACTTGGCAGAAAATTAACTATACTAATCCAAAGTTTACGCTTTTTTTGTTGCAACCAAAGCAGCTTTTTTTCTCTATTAACTTTATCCTCAAATAAATTTACACATCTGCTTACAACATCATCCTCATTAACTGAAAATTGACGCTGCATGTCAAGGCTAAATAACAAAAACCAAGTTCAAATGAAGGTTTCAAATTTCATTGCGAGTTTTGTTGGCAAACTAAACCCAGTTTTCATTCTAATTCCCTGCTAATAAAATTGCATTCATAATTTCACTTTCAATATTTCCAGAATTAAGCAAAATTTCAACTAAACTAACCAATACCTAATTTCTATTCAGATAATTTGCTTTCTTTTCTGGTATTACCGCACAATTTTACTTTAAAATCGTCACATATTATTCGTAAAAAAACTACAAAAGTTAAATAATAAATTGCTTTCAAAATCTTTTAATATCGCAAACAACTGCACCATTTATCCAACACGGAAGCACTCTGAAAAAATAAATATAAAATATAGAAATGGGTTTTATTTGAAAAATTCATTGTATTGATTGTGTGAAGGCGATGCAAAGGCCGAGTAGTGTACTGTGTATATACGAGCCCCACATCAGCATAAGAAAAAAAGAAGAAAATGCAGACTGGTGAGAAGAATAAAGAGAACCAGGTCTGGGATCTCTCTGGTCGTTGACGATGGCCCATTTGATTCGGATAAACGATTTCTGCGCAACGCGCCACATAATCCCCTTCATTCCCGGGATTCCTCTCTGTATTTCGCACTATAAGACTCATTATTTAAGCTACTCACTTCATCACAGATAATATAAGAAATCCTCAACCATATAAGATTTGCATCACAACTGCAGCCAAAAAGCACCGAGGTGCGATGCGGGGAAACGCGCTTTACAGCTCACTAATTGGACTGTGATGAGAATAAAATATAACTGATGAAAGCATCACTTACCAGCAACAACGGAGATGGCCGAAACGAGTAGTGCTGTAACCAGAAATCGATCCATCATCATTTGGAATGTGCTTGCAATTCCAGTGCAATGCCCCACCATGCACCATCTACACCATCTCGCACCCGGCCCCAACCCGATGGTGTACGGTGTCTTGGTCGCTGCGTTTTATTAAACACAGATCCCCAATGTCAGAAATCCAGAATTTCACAACCGGCGACCCCGCATCTTCTTTGACGCTCTGGCGGCAGTCGAATGCCGGTGTTCGAAACGATAGCGCGCATGCGCGCGCAACGTTCGAAAGTGCAACGCGCATGCGCAGCCATCCGACGTTCGAAACTCAACTGCGCATGCGGCCATCGATCGCCCCTTTCCCTTCCATTCTTTCTTTTCCTATTTTTTCCCCTATATACTAGTCGCCTCTTTCAATTGCTCTCTTCTCTTTCCTTTCCTCTCCTCTCTCTCTCTCTCTCTCTCTCTCTCTCTGCCCAATAGCTAGCTGCTTTGTCGGTGTCTTATTATATTCAACTGTGAAGACAGCCGGAATTATCTGGACTTAAGATGGCTGCCGGCCTCGTGTTGCAACATATACTAGGAATAAATGCTTGACCTTTGCCCTTTCACATTTCTATTCATGTTTCGGTCGGTGATTAAAGTTCAATTCGGTTTTCAAATTGATCGGTTCAAAGACAGTTTCTTTATTAGGCATATTTTTTGTTATGATAAGCGGCTTTCAAATTTTAGGTCTGCAATATAATATTATGTATCTAATGTAAGCAATTATAAATTTTGCCAGCTGCAGCAAAAACAAGGGAATCCAAAACATGCACGCCAGTTTTTTCTTTGCATTAGACAGATAATTAATTTCATTCAGGGACAGGGGCACATGTACCTTAATAATGGCGGGAAAACAAAGATTAATCAATTTTCAAGGCCACAATTTCAGCAATTTCTGACCGAAAACCTAATTAATGTAGCTTGATGCAATTTAAAATTAATATTTTATTGTTGGCATACAGGGGCTCTCACAGAAAAACGTCCATTATTTGAAATTTAGTACTTTAACAGCCAGTAGAAATTGTAATGAATGAACATATTTCAATCTTTAGAATTTATGTTCAAAGTACTTGTGAACTTCACAACTTCACAAGAAAGGAGTTTGCAAAATGAATTTACTGTGTATAATTGCCCAGATTTGGACCATGAACATAAATTTTAACTAATCCCCCTCCTCCATAACTTCCATCCTCCCAAAAACCGTCGTTAATTCCGTAGAGACAATCTAAAAGTTCACTAAATTTTCACAAAGCAAAAAATACGTATGAAAACTTGGAAAAAAATTGAGCATGCTGCATGGATTATCAACGTTTCTTTGCAGTAAATATATTGATAGCATTTGTATTTTTCATTCCTGAATAAAAGCAGTTGTACGACAGAAAAAGCTTTCATCATATTTTTCACAAAGTGTGCTAATTAAATAAATTAGGTCACAGTATTGCAAATACAATTTAAAAAATTCCCATAAGTCACAAAAGTTTCAACACTTGCATTCCGCTTTTATTTGCTATTTAAAATGAAAATGCTCTTAGATTAAAGAACACATCTTCTGATATAACTGATAAAAAAACCAGTGTCTCAGGACAAGCATATTATTTGCAGTAACTCGAAGGAAACATTTTATTCCCCAAAATCATCCAAAGAAAGAATATATGCGTAAATTGCAAATTATCATAAAATGTTGTGGAATTGGACATGTCAAGTAATAAGAATTCTATAACCATTTCCCAAACAGTCATTGGCCTTATTCATTTAACATATATCGGCCATCAATAACAGTGCATTATTGCCATATGCTGTCTTTCAGCAATCATTGCGAACACTCTACATTTAACATGTCTGAAATATATTCCTACATCAGCTTAAATTACAATGGGTTGAAAAGTAAAATCTGTGCGTTTGGTATTTGAACACTGAAATGTGCAAATTCAACCCAGCAACAGCGTTTTAAAAAATCTTCAATACGCCAAAAAATGTGCATCATCATTAATTGCCATTAGCCAATTATTAGCACAATAAGAAATTGACTAGATCAACAGCTGTATTTTGCTTTCTTCCATTACAAACATTGCATTTGTTAAAATGCTACAAAATAATTTGGATTGCCATCAATTAACTCCCTAAAAGCTAATTATAAAATTGCATAAAACATTGTGCATATATACCAAATGATCTAATCATTTACTAGACCCAACTATAATTCAAAATTACTATTTTCTGAGCAATTGCATTTTGTATGGCAGCAAAAATTGTCCTGTACATGAAGATACCAGTGTAAAAAAATGCACATTTTTTCCAAGGAATCTTTTCTCAAGGCCACACAAAAACAAGACCATTCCCATTTTTCTTAAAAGTTGGAAACGAGGCACCTGTATTGATTTCGATGGCCAGACTTCGACTTTTGTTTCCCAGCATGCATTGCAGCTGCGTGTTGACATTCACCTTCATATCACTTTTGTGAGCTCTGAAATTCAAGTAATCCATTAATAAAGTTAGTCTTTTAGAAATCCAAGTTCAAATGTGGCCAAATGAACGTACTCCGTCCAAAGTCGGCAAAGTATTCCCACAAGTTCAGGGGTTCGGTTCTCTTGACGATTATTGGTTAAACCGACAACTAGGTCGTTTCCGCCACGCAAGTGTATAATGATAAGTTGGTCTGCATTTGGACTAATGCTGATACCGGTAACCTGAGTTTAACAAATTTAAATTGTCTTATTTCTAATATATAGTTCTGTTGGAGTTCTACAAATTGCATTCTGATAAACTTGTGAACTAACATCATTGAAAGCGATTGGCGACTTCAGGGCGCTGAATTTCTTGCAATCCATCTTATAAATAAATCGATCAGTCACCAGAATGGCTCTATCCGCACATTTGTTCCTCTTGTTCACCTAAAAGCATAACCATCATGCGAAAACAATAAGAAAACCTGGAAATAATTCTGTATAACCAATACACAATAAACAAATACCTTTTTAACAAAACTGGAGAACAAGATGTGCTGAAATTTATCCTTTGCCTTCAATCCGTTGACGTGAGAGACAAATAGCGAAGAATTTTGATTATCACTTTGCTGTAATGACAAAATAATGTCACCCTAATTATCTAGTAATTATGTAAAGGGGGTGGAGAGGTTAAGGATCATTTTTTAAAGATCCTCTATTCAATTTATATAATTTTAAATAGTAAAAGATATTTATTTACCAATGCCAAGTAGTTGCCTTCCCACTTGCGGTTCCATCCCAAATCGGCACGTCGTCCTTTCAAAGCATCAGCTGCTAAAATCTTCAATTTAAACTGAGGCCAATCATCTCTTGGGAAAGCTTTGAGGATCATAAATGCCCGCCATCTAACAAATCAAGAAATCCAAACCACGTTATATTACTACTGCGGCAAAATGTAGCCTACCAACATCTGATTTGAACCTATGAAAGATGTTCTTCAACTCGTTAACGCAACCTTTGAGGCTGGTCGGAGGAGGCGGCCACTTCAGGCTCTTCCCATAATCTTGACGCTGACTCACATTCCTACCAATTACAATATAATAATTAAATACACATTTGAAATACATCATTGACAAATATGTGCCCGAATTTATTTTGCACTACATACTGAAACACGGCGATTAGCTGGACTATGTAAGACCTCATCTTGTATCTCTTGTAGTATTTTGAAATGATAAGAACCGCTTTCATTCTCTTGTACCGTCTCCTTGCCAAAGCTCCTCTCCAAACCTATAAAAATATACGTAAATATTGCATACAAGTCAGTTTAAAAGAAGGGCAGAAACACATACCTTCTGTAAAAATGTCACAATTCCCGGGATGAGCCTTGTCCTTGCATCCTCCAATTGAAACAAAGTTTTTGGCGATCGGATGAAGATTTTCGTCTTTCCGTACTTTACGTCACTCGTGAAGTTGAGCTCGTTGATGAGCACTTCGACGGCTTGCCTGTCGGAGCCTCCGCGGAAGTTGGGCCAAGTGTAACGCGAAATCATCTTGTATCTGTTCAACGTACCGTTTGCATTTCAGTAAATACAGTTACGCGTAACTATATTTAATAAAAATACAGTTAATAACCTCTTGAGGAACTTGTCATACACTTGGCGATGAGCGAAACCGGCTCTTCTGACGCGCACATTTTCAATTAGTCCCAAATATCCAACTTGATGGCGAACTCTTACATCATCGAACAGAACAGGAGATTTCTGTTCATTTGGTTTGATGCATCGAACGTAATACGGCTCCTACAAGTAACATGCTCGTAACTGCATGCTCATTTTTAACACAGCTATAACAATAACCAATCGGTGTCTGAAGCTTACTTTTGAAACCAAGATTTGCACCAAGGCAACCATTGAATTTTTGAACAGCGTGCCAGCTGTTGGAGGCCTTTTTGTTACCTATCGGCAAAGTACGCAAATAAAATTCACGCATTTAGCAAGTACCATATTTCTCTCCTAAATAAACACAAATTATGATGAAGCAGTCATATTTTAAATTAATTTTTCAATACAAAATTCATTGATTTTTAAATTTTTAAACTGGACGACTTAGAAATATGTAAACTTAACGATTTTAAAATTTGTAAATGTGATGTGCTTATGCTTGCGCAAACAAATCTGTTTATTTTAAATCTATTACCTAATACCACCCTAGAGTACATTTAAATAATCGCGCCCAACAAATAAAAGTGCTCCCAAAACTTCTCGCGGAAATAAAAGCGCACGCGTGTTTAAATCGAGCAAGATTATGTCAGTACCTGTGAAACGTCTTTTGCTCCTTCTGGCCACATGGAGGAAATAAGTTTATTGGAACTGTAATATGCAACAACAAATAAGTTATGTTCAAAAACGAAAAAATTCCAACAGGAAAAGAAACAAATACTCGTCAAGAAAATAAATACCTGTTGTAAAGCAGACGTTTAAAATCTTGGAATAACATGTCTTTGTTTTTGTCAATGAATCCCAATATGGAATACGTAACATCACCGGCGTAATGTTTTACCCTGAAATGTACTCCGTGCTCCATTGTTTTATCAGCTGCAACCATCTGATAAAGACACCAACTATATTATAACATTAATTCCCAAACATGATGGAACAATTGAAATTGACAAAATTCTAATTACCCTTCTGCTTGTATAGTGTTTGTGTGATGTCAGTTTGTTATCCATCGACTCCAACAGCATCTGCAAAACAGCTTTGTAATCCTGAATTCATCATGCAAGTCAGATCAATATTTGTACTAACTTGATCGGTGTACTTTCCGATCAAACACGCTTCATCCACTATAGAAATGATTCCCTTGTGCTGCACTTCAACCAAATCGCAGATAATTTGGTTGTTGAAGTATTCAATCTGTAACAACAATCATTTTAGTGTGTATTAACATTTTAACTGGACTTCTATATATATATATATATATATATAGAAAATCAATCTGAAAGTGCAAAATGTACATTTTTCCATTCGATTCCTTCACGCTGATACTCCTCTTGTTCTTGTTTCAGCACCAATTCAATGAAGAGTTGTTGAAGTTTCTCATTACAGTAATTAATGCAAAACTGTTCAAAGCTGTAACGAGAAAGATAGTGCAGAAGAACATCTCTTATCTTATAATTTTGGGCACATCACAGATATTGTCAATTGGGTAGGAATTCCCATGATAGCCACGAAAGACTTATTATCAAGTTGAAGTTAAATACTACCTGTCAATTGAGTGGTAAAAAAATTACCTGTTGTTATCGAAGATTTCAAAGCCGTAAATGTCCAAAACTCCGATAACGGTATCTTTGCCGTGTCGCTTATTGGCGGACGGAACTTCGATGGCCGTGTTCACTTTTCCAACGATCCAAGTGAATAAACGCTCGTAGATGGCCTGAAAAATCAATTTCCATTATGACATTAAAAACAACAAACAAAAGGAGGAAACAAACAAAGCAACACCTTTGCAAATGCATCTCGGCCGTAAATGGCTTCAACACCGCTGTGGCCTTTCTCTACAACATCTCCCCCGGCCGCGATCACTCGATGGCAAAGGGCCTTCTGTAGGTTTCCATCCTGCACCGACAACAAACCAGCCAATGTCTTCAAAACATCTCCAGTCTTCACAGTAGTTGTTTCTCCTTCCACATTAAACTCCACATTGCCCTGTGTATTCATAATCAATACAAATGAAGCATTATTATTTAGCACTCGTAAACTGAAGACATTCAAATAATATGTGATTGAAACCCACACTTTAATTCCTTAAACATTAAAAGTTAAAAACAGTGCATTTATAAATAATAATAATGATAATAACTGTAAATAATAAATATTACTACCATTAAAATAATGAACATACCAAATGCAAAATGGCAGCGACAATCTTCCACGTGCTCTCCATTTCATCAGCGGAAAACCCCATCACTTTCATGGCACTGTGCACTCCTTTGTAGTCACTGCGGTCATTTACAGAATCCACCTTGGCAAAAAATGCAAATGATTACCAAGTAGAAAAGGCATACTTGCTACCATTACGCTACTACACAAGTGTGGTATACATTATACCTTGGAAGCTCGTCCTTGTCGTACGTAATGATAGCTATCGGGATCCCTTTTCAATTTAAACTGCCCTAATTCTTGATCCGAGCATCCTGTCAGCAGCTGCAAAACACAATACTTATGCATCACTGTAGCACAACTCCATCATTACATTGCAATGCAAACCTCGTAAAAAGAGTGAAAATTCCTTTCGCCTTGTTGCTGCGAAACGACTCGTGACTGAAATTTCCAAATATTTCCAAATAAATATATAACCTCAAATATTCAGAAATTATATTTCAACCAACCTTTTCCAGCAAATAATTATTGATATGTCCACCGATAGGATCGCCTTTGAAGTCAAAATTGATGTCCATGTATTTGCCGAAGCGGCTCGAGTTATCGTTGCGGTTAGTTTTGGCGTTTCCAAAAGCTTCCAGAATTGCATTGGATTGCAGGAGGACATTTTTCACCCTGACATAATCAAATAACACAATTTTATTCGCGAATCACATTCTTTTTGCAACAAAAATGCGAAATAGCAACCCTATACTCCAAACAATACAACAAATATAAATTTGTGAAACAAAAGCCGGTGGCATTTTCGACCGTTTCGGTTGGGTGTGTTCAAGCCGAATCCGAATTTCCAACACACCCATATAATGATTCGCATCACGGTGTGTGAATATAATGAATACCGTATGACAGAAATACCTTTCAACTTCTTGTTGCCCTCCCACATTTGTTACGGCAGCAATGTATTTCATTATTATTTTCGAAGCCTCCGTTTTTCCTGCTCCACTTTCCCCTATATAAAATAAAAGCCGGCATTAAATAACTACAAAAAAAACAACTACAAAAACAAACCGAAAAATCAAACAAAAACTTGCATCATGTCAGGCAATGTAGCATGTAAAAATCAGATCCGGTGTCTAGTGAGGAAAATTACCATTACCTGAAATAACAATACAGGTGTCTCGGCCTCTTCTCTTCATCGCTTTGTAAGCTGCATCGGCAATGGCAAAAATATGTGGTTTTCTCTCAAAAATCTCCTGGCCTTTGTATTCTTTCACCATGTCCTCTCCATAAATATTTACTGTGCGGTACGGGTTCACTGACACACAAACTTCTCCAATGTAAGAGTAAAACTTGCCTCCATTATACCTGTGAAGCGTACAAACATGCAGAAAAAAAACCACACTAATTAGCACCAACAAAGCTTACCAAAAATACAGCAATCATCATAAAATGCAATTGCGTGCAGTGTATGTACCAGACAAAAAAAAATGTTTTTTTCTGAATATGTATGCTACAAAAGAATAACTTCGCTCCCAGTACCTGTAGGTATATTTTATCCCTCTATTTTATGCAACAACTTTTGACAGTGCAGCCATTGCCACTTTTTTCATATCTTCCCTTGTATGTAATACGTAATACTTAAATACATACATAAATTTCCCCAATTTGTGTTTTTAAGTGCCAGTTGCATTTCTTAATTATTTTCAGTTTTTTTTAACGTTCTTCACAGATTTATTTAGTTTTATAAAGACCCAAAATAAAAAAGTAATGGAATTTCCAGTACCAATTTGCCCTAAGCTGAAATATACATACAACTAAAGAATAAATTCATAACTGGATAACAACGTTTTTAAATATTCTTCATTACCTCCATCAAATTTCCCACTCTTAATCACTTTAATATGTCAAATAAAGTCTGTAAAAAGCACACAAGGGCATTTTGGCTTTAACCATAAATGCAATTTTCTTTTATTTAACATTTCAAGACTTGAGTCATGGCCAAGGATTTTCCATCATCACATGCATGGAGTTTTTCAAGTGCTGGGAAGTGTTTTCAGGAAATGTGATCACCTCCTTTCATCGTGAAAAATAAAAAAAGTGACTCAACGATATGTATAACCTTTTAG